>CABFVX010001804.1:131074-141608 GCA_902151425.1 Timema shepardi | reverse complement strand
AGATAAATCTTTGCCGGAACCGAGGATTGAACCCCGGCCGCCAGCATAGAAGTCTGACACCTTACCCCTAGACCGCCAGGTCACCATGTGAATTAACAGATTTACACTTTATGTTACGCTTATTCTAGATATAATTAGTAGTGTGCTGATATAAACAAGTGGTTCCTAAAGTGCAGGTAGGGTGGGTTTGGTGGAAAATTATCTACCAATGAACTATCCTTGTTCGTCCTGTTCTCAAGGTTATTAAACTGAATATTTAAAAAGGTGGTGTGTGTTAATATCATATGGAATGGAAAAAGCTTTGTATACCTTGAAATGTTACATGTTTGTACAAATAAAGAAAACCCAAGAAAGAGTGCTCATAACTCTTAAGTAGACCAAATTACACTTAATGCACAGGATAAATTAATAGTGGGAAAAGGACTCTATATCATTGTTGTACAAACCCAAACAAAACACCCTCAGATTTGATTCTCGTCTATGGGCGGATATTTTTGAAAAAGATTCATGGGTATTTAATAATTTTATTTACATTTTCAACATACTTTTGACATTTTATTGAAAGCCTATAATTTTAAATACAACAATGGTTTCCTTTTTTTCTTCTAATAATTATAAATATTATTTGATACAATTAATCTGGTAATTTTTAAGAAACGAGTATAATTATTCAATACATATTTATAAATAGATAACTTTAAATATTTTCTTTGTTCTTTTCTATTTTTTTCTCTTATATAATAAAACTCTTTCCAAAATATGAAAATAATGCCGCATTTATTGAAAATGCTTAATATTTACTTCCTTAAAAATTGGTTAAAACAGCATGAGAGTCTCTTCGTCTTGGTCTGTTAAACACTCGGACTATTACACTGACTCTCGAGCCCAGGAAACCAGGTTCAACGAACATACGGGGACCTCTTAGCAGTCACATAGGCCATCGGGGAAACATCATAATACCTCGTTCGGTATCTCGCTTGTCTAAATTCACTATGTTCATTATTTTAGTTTCATCTTTTAAAAGACAAGTCTAATGTAAATCACGAGCCCAAAAAATGTAGTCATACCATCCCTCCCCATTATCGCAGGACAAGGAGATCCCGAAAGATCTCCAGGACGACATGTGACACAGTTCAACAGTCGCAGATGAGGGGGAGTGACAATAAATAGATTAACACATAAATGTTTATAATTTAATTCTCTCTCCATGAGTAAAGCAATGTTCACCGTTTAGATCAAGTTTAGTACAATTTTTTTTTTTACATTTACTTCTCCCTCCATGAGCTACACAATCTTCCTCTTTTAGAACGTGTTTAGTACAATTTTCAATTTTATTTCTCTCTGCATGTGCAGAGCAATATCCTTTATAAAAACCTTTTTTAGTACAATTTTCAGTTTTACATTTCCTACCATCACCATGTGGATAACAATGTCCTCCTTTTCGAGCAAGTTTAGTACAATTTACAGTTTTACATTTCCTACCCCCTCCATGAGCAACACAATGCTCTCCTAAAAGAGCTTGTTTAATACAATTTTCAGTTTTACATTTCCTTCCTCCTCCATGAGTACAGCAATGTCCTCCTTTTAAGGCATGTTTAGTACAATTTTCAGTTTTACATCTCTTACCTCCTCCATGAGCAACACAATGTCCTCCTAAAAGAGCTTGTTTAGTACAATTTTCAGTTTTACATTTGCTGACACCTCCATGAGCTAGACAATGTCCTCTCAAGCGAGCTTTATTAGTGCAATTTTCAGTTTTACATTTATTTACCCCTCCATGTGCTACACAATGTCCTCTCAAACGAGCTTTATTAGTACAATTTTCAATTTTACATTTACTTCTCTCCCCATGAGCTAGACAATGTCCTCTTAGTCGAGCTTTATTAGTACAGTTTTCAGTTTTACAGTTACTATTCCCTCCACAACCTAAACAATGTCCCCTTAACTGAGCTTTATTAGTACAATTTTCAGTTATACATTTCCTACCTCCTCCATGAGTTACACAATGTCCCTCTTTTAGAGCGTGTTTAGTACAATTTTCAATTTTACATTTCTTTCTTTCTGCATGTGCACAGCAATGTCCTTTAAAAACAGCATTTTTAGAACAATTTTCAGTTTTACATTTCCTAGCATCTCCATGAATATAACAATGTCCTCCTTTAAGAGCAAGTTTAGTACAATTTTCAGTTTTACATTTCCTACCACCTCCATGAATAAAGCAATATCCTCCTCTAAGAGCATATTTAGTACAATTCTCAGTTTTACATCTCTTACCTCCTCCATGAGTAAAGCAATGTCCTCCTTTTAGGGCAAGTTTAGTACAATTTTCAGTTTTACATTTCCTCCCTCCTCCATGAGAAACACAATGTCCTTCTTTAAGAGCGTGTTTAGTACAATTTTTAGTTTTACATATACTTCCCCCTCCATGAGCTACACAATATCCTCTCAAACGAGCTTTATTGTTACAATTTTCAATTTTACATCTCCTTATACCCCCATGAGCTACACAATGTCCTTTATAATGAGCTATATAAGTACAATTTTCAGTTTTACATCTCCTTACTCCTCCATGAGTAAAGCAATGTCCTTTTAAACGAGCTTTATTAGTACAATTTTCAGTTTTACATTTCCTACCCCCTCCGTGGCCTACAATATGTCCTTCTTTTAGAGCAAGTTTAGTACTATTTTCAGTTTTACATTTCCTACCATCACCGTGAATAAAGCAATATCCTCCTCTAAGAGCATATTTAGTACAATTCTCAGTCGTACATTTCTTACCTCCTCCATGAGAAAAACAATGATTTCTTAAATAAGCTTGTTTAGTACAATTATCAGTTTTACATTTCCAACCCCCTCCATGTGCTATACAATGTCCTCTCAAACGAGCATTATTAGTGCAATTATCAGTTTTACATTTCCTTACCCCTCCATGGGCTACACAATATCCTCTTAAATGAGCTTTATTAGGGCAATTTTCAGTTTTACATTTACTTACCCCTCCATGTGCTACACAATGTCCTCTCAAACGAGCTCTATTAGTACAGTTTTCAATTATACATTTCCAACCCCCTCCATGAGTAGAGCAATGTCCTCCTTTTAGGGCGTGTTTAATACAATTTTGAATTTTACATTCCCTACGTCCTCCATGAGCAGCACAATGCCCTCCTATTTTTGCATACTTAGTACAATTTTCAATTTTACATCTTCTTCTCCCACTATGAGCAACACAATATCCTCGTATTTTAGCATATTTAGAACAATTTTCAAATTTACATTCATTTCTCTCTGCATGTGCAAAGCAATGTCCTTTAAAATAAGCTCTTTTAGGACAATTTTCAATATTACATTTCCTACCATCTTTAAGAGTATAACAATGTCCTTCTTTAAGAGCAAGTTTAGTACTATTTTCAGTTTTACATTTCCTACCATCTCTATGAGTATAACAATGTCCTCCTTTAAGAGCAAGTTTAGTACAATTTTCAGTTTTACATTTCCTACCACCTCCATGAATAAGGCAATATCCTCCTTTAAGAGCATATTTAGTACAATTCTCAGTTTTACATTTCCTATCATCTCCATGAGTATAACAATGTCCTCCTTTAAGAGCAGGTTTAGTACAATTTTCAGTTTTACATTTCCTACCACCTCCATGAATAAAGCAATATCCTCCTTTAAGAGCATATTTAGTACAATTCTCAGTATTACATCTCCTACCTCCTCCATGAGAAAAACAATGATTTCCTAAAAGAGCTTGTTTAGTACAATTTTCAGTTTTACATTTTTTACCTCCTCCATGAGAAAAACAATGATTTCCTAAATTAGCTTGTTTAGTACAATTTTCTGTTTTACATTTAGTTCCCCCTCCATGAGCTCTACAATGTCCTCTCAAACGAGCTTTATTAGTGCAATTATCAGTTTTACATTTGCTTACCCCTCCATGAGCTACACAATGTCCTCTCAAACGAGCTTTATTAGTACAATTTTCGGTTATACATTTACTTACCCCTCCATGTGCTACACAATGTCCTCTCAAACGAGCTATTTTAGTACAATTTTCAGTTTTACATTTCCTATCCTCTACATGAGCAACACAATGTCCTCTCAAACGAGCTTTATTAGTGCAATTATCAGTTTTACATTTCCTACCCCCTCCATGAGTAAAGCAATGTCCTCCTTTTAGGGCGTGTTTAATACAATTTTCAATCTTACATTTCCTACATCCTCCATGAGCATTACAATGTCCTCCTATTTGAGCATACTTAGTACAATTTTCAGTTTTACATTTTCTTCCCCCACTATGAGCAACACAATATCCTCTTATTTTAGCATATTTAATACAATTTTCTGTTTTACATTTACTTCCCCCTCCATGAGCTCTACAATGTCCTCTCAAACGAGCTTGATTAGTGCAATTATCAGTTTTACATTTGCTTACCCCTCCATGAGCTACACAATGTCCTCTCAAACGAGCTTTATTGGTACAATTTTCGGTTATACATTTACTTCCCCCTCCATGAGCTACACAATGTCCTCTCAAACGAGCTATTTTAGTACAATTTTCAGTTTTACATTTCCTATCCTCTCCATGAACAGCACATGGATCTCTTAAATTGACATATTTAGTACAATTTATTTGTATGTGTAAGTTTGAATTTTGCATTTCACTTGTTAAAGGAGATTCGTCTTGAGCTAACTTGATCTGCAAGCACAGTTTAAACAAAGGATTTAATCAAGATTCAATTATAATAAATAAATTATAAAAAAACTCCTGTACAAAGGAATTCATCTCAATACAATACAATGATATATGTAAACTGCAGTAATAAGCGAACACATCAATAACAGTACACTAACCAGGTTAAAAGCCAATCTTAAGTCTCGGCTGGATGGGGTTTCAATACAAAGATAAAATAGCAGATGATTCTATACATCCATCTATGAACTGTGCCTCAAAATGTTAGTGATGATTGATCCTGTCCACGGGATTAGTCATGAATATCTCAATCACAAGGCCTTTGCACTCAACCAAAGTCCCCATGATTGATTCCCGAGTAGAGGATACATTCTAATATTCCAAATAATTATTTAAATTACCATTTAGATAATATCACTTCTGTACTAGAATTTTCTATTGCCTTCTGTGTGTATATATATATATATATCATAAATTTAAATTGAAAATCTTCGCTTTACAATTAAGTTTTTTAATATATATAGTGATTTATAAAGAAAATTAAAAATTAGTAAAAACATCCAAAATTCAATGTGCCCTATTTTATTCCTCTTGCTGACTGTGAGTAAAATTCCAATACTATATATATAAAAGTTTAAATGATAGCAAAAGTAGCTAATAGTTTTTAAATAGGGTTTAAAATAATAAATGACTACCTGAGATTTGACATCAAGCGTGAAGTGGCATGAGCTCGAATCCATTACTCCTAGAGAAGGATCATAACATTTCATTTCGGTCTTCACAATTTTATTTTCATAATCTGAAGAGTCAGGTTCATCCTACAGATATAAATAAACATTTTTCATCAAGAATACGCAAAATTAGAGGTATTTAAATCAAGTAAAGTGATCGCATCACTATGAAATAAACAATGAATACTTTATAAAAAGTTATCCAATAAATCTCCTACTTCGATTCCTAACACTACTATACAAAGTTTTGTAAGACAACGTGGTGTTAGAGCCACCTTCATCAGCAGTCCTATCTTCAAGGAAAAACTGTATCAGAATTATACCTACAGATACTTAAACGTCATACTTGTAATTCTTGATAGAGACAAAAAGATAATGTGGATAGAACTAAAATTTGGAAAGCGATGGAGAAGGTTGAAGTGGAAATGGGTGTTGTATGAGAATAACAGGAGTTTTCTTAGGCCGGTGAGCATATCATAATGGCTCAAAATAATAAAACTCAGCAAAGCAGGCGAGTGCCTTCCCACCTTAAGTATTTGTAAAGTTAATGGTAAATGGTCATAAGCAACAGCTGGCGGCTAACCATTTTCTTTTTCGGCTCTTTAAAATCTTTCCCTTTCTTTTGACCTTCAATTTTCTTTTTTCTTCTCTTTTACATTATTTTCTCACTCTAATTTATCAATTTCCTTTTGTCATTTCTTCTCTTTCTCGTCTTCAACTAGTTTACTATATGTATTGCTAGTTATTATTTCTGCTGACCCAGTACGGGGGATGTTTATTCATTTTTGTATTCAAAGTTGGAATAGGGGGAAATATTTGAGGCCTTAAGGTGTGGCAGAAGGGAGCGCGAGTAATTTTACAGTTTTTATAGCATTAAATTTTTTTTAGGAAAAAATAAATTAGTAGTAACATGGAGATTAGTTTTATGCATATGCTAATATAAACAGATTTTAAATATATGTCAAGGGTGTACCGGAATTTTCTAAAAACTTTTTAAATAAAGAGAAAAAGTTTTGACAACATTCCAGGACACCATTGACATATATTCCAAGATCTGTTGATATTAGCAGGGGCATAAAAATAAACTCTATGTTGCTATTGGAGACCTATTTGATTTATTTCGGCCAAAATATGTCAATTCTATAAAAAAATTGCAAAAAACACTTGTGCTCCCTTCTGCCGCACCTTAACAATTTTACCTTCAATTTCAGTGTAGCCCTATTTTCCTTAATTGCACTCTGAGTCTCTGGGGTTTTTCTCGTTATTACTTAGACCAACAAAAGGCATTTGTATTTCTCCTGCAGATGTAGAGGGTTCTGAGAAGTTTTGTGATCCGGCTGGCGCACTGGCCCCTGTCCCACTGGATGCTCCTGTATCGAATAATTCCTTGTTGTTAACAGATTTTCCCGCATTACCAACAGCCGATGTTTTCAATGGCCTCATTAGAGTTATCCTTATAATGAGGGTTTAGGGAAAAGTTCTGTGTCCAAAAATGAAACGATTAAGAAAGCCATTGTCAGATGATTGAGCGTTTGCTGCTTTCCCGTGGGCCTTACCAAACAGTTCATCAATCTGATAAACAGTTACAATGCTTTTTATTTGTCCTTTTAACCACATTTCAATTTCTTGTGTGTAAAATGTCTTGAAGGGGTTAATAAACGCTCTTGTATTGTACGGATTCGGTAAGAACTAATGAATGCAGACAAATAATAGCTACACTTACCTTCAATTCTGTATTTACAGCCCTTTTTCCTGGGTATAATTTGAGCAAAACAAAACATTTAGGTACAAATTTGTGGAAAACTGGTTCAATATGACCCCGACAGAACAACAAGACTCTTTCTGTGTGGATGGTAGTGTATTATTATTATTAGCACCGCGTCTTACTACCCGTTCGGGTTATACGCACTTACGCTCATGTGTAATGGTAGGGTGATTGTGAGATNAATAATAGCTACACTTACCTTCAATTCTGTATTTACAGCCCTTTTTCCTGGGTATAATTTGAGCAAAACAAAACATTTAGGTACAAATTTGTGGAAAACTGGTTCAATATGACCCCGACAGAACAACAAGACTCTTTCTGTGTGGATGGTAGTGTATTATTATTATTAGCACCGCGTCTTACTACCCGTTCGGGTTATACGCACTTACGCTCATGTGTAATGGTAGGGTGATTGTGAGATGAAATGGAGGACCTACAGTTTAACGTGGGATCCGAACCACGGAGGAGGCCTGGCATTCCCCACATTCACAAGATGTGATTAATACACGTCTTGTCAGATGTGAAGGAAGGGTTTGGCAATCAAATAAATCTGTGCCGGGACCGAGGATTGAACCCCGGCCGCCAGCATAGAAGTCTGACACCTTACCCCTCGACCGCCAGGTCATCTGGATGGTAGTGTAACCTACCGGATGGAATAGAAATTAAACAAAAAAAAAAACGTTTAAGAGAGTAACCACTTGATAGCCTATTAAATTTTACCAACCAATGAGAAAAGTTACCGACCCAGGAGCAAGATAGCCCCTGGTTACGGGATGTGTTTTTTGATGCTTTAAAGTACAGTCTTATCTCCCCTGAGTTGTTAAAACACCTTATTTCTCTCTTCCCTTTCTTCTGCGTGTAGATTAATCATCTATCAATCTTAGTTTTTGTATCGTCTCCGCGGTTCTTAGGTGGTGTTTTCCGGTGGAACCCTTACCGAGAACGATAGAAGGTGGATCACATATAAAATAATAATATTTAGCACCGCGTCTTACTACCCGTTCAGGTTAAACACTTTAAGTACTAATTACCCTAATGGACTAGGAATTGGGAAGGTCGAATTAGAGGAAGTGAGCCCGCATTTGCGTGGAGAGAGAATGGAAAACCATTTAGGAAAAACCACCACCCCCAGTTCACCCGACCGAGATTCGAACCTCGATCTCCCAGTCCTCAGCAGTAGAGCTTCAACACGACAAGCGCGTTAGCCGACTACGCCACCGAGGCGGGTCACATATGAAGAGGAGTGTCTCTCCTGTGTGTCCGGAATGAATGTCCGGTGAATAAAACATGGTCTTGGCCGGGATGTGGCTCCCGTCAAACAATTGAGGAAAGTTGGACGGTGGGTGCGGTGTCGTTCTGGATTCAAATTCTTCACACACCTAAGCCCCCGGGAGAAACAATGTTACCGCTGACGATCTGTCTCGGATGGCCAAAGATCTTCAACCTTATTGACTCGAAAGAAGATACTAATTTTGTATGTGATATCCAAAACTATCCCAGAATCGTCTATTTCTATTCATAAACACCAGAAAACTGACCCTTGGTTTAGGGATCTATCGTAATTGGTAAACTTAAGATTGAGAAAGTTGTTAATTCATATTCTTTGTAAGATGATACGTTAGTTGGAAGCGTTGGTAAAGGGAAATCTAGGAAAATTATTGTTCCTGTTATTATTAGACTCGTCGGTGACCTGGTGGTCCGGGGGTAAGGTGTCAGACTTCTATGCTGGGGGTCCGGGGTTCAATCCTCGGTCCCGGCACAGATTTATCTGATTACCAAACCCTTCCTTCACCTCTGACAAGACATCTTGTGAATGTGGGGAATACCAGGTCTCCACCGTGGTTCGGATCCCACGTTAAACTGTAGGTCCTCCATTTCATCTCACAATCACCCTACCATTACACATTAGCGTAAGTGCGTATAACCCGAACGGGTAGTAAGACGCGGTGCTAATAATAATAATTATTATTATTAGACTCATGTCAATTATATACCTTCGTTATTCAGATATAACTGGGCATTTGGGTTTCCTTAAAACTTAGCACAGAGTTACTGAAGTGTTTTTTGATCCGGCATATACCGGGAAATAAGGGGTAGAAGTAGATCAATGTGAGATCTGTCACAGAGCATGCATAGCCAGCTCTGAATTCCCAAATTGGTGTCTTCATTCGGGTGATATGGCCCAATATTCTTGGGTAAAGTTTTTTGTGGACTATATGTGGACTATATGTGGCCTCTCAATCTTTTGTCTTTGTGTAACACTTTCGAATTGGTTAGTTTGGATGCTTTTTAGAAGTTTGTTAAGCTTATTCCACTTTGTAATGTGAAGGTAACCACGGCCCTCTAAAGTACCGACTCGACGCTAGTGGGCCATGTTTGGACCCGATAATTGTTAGCGACATTGGGCCCCATTTTAGGTCCTCTAAGTTTAAAGACATGTGTTACACATTGGTTCATTGAGTATATCAACACAATCCTCTACTATATCTGTCCTAATCATGTCAAGCGGTCGAACATGAGGATGAAGATTGTTTTCACTATCTTTCATGGTGAGGAGCAGGTTAAGTGGGATTGAAACATTAAGTTTTTGAATGTTGGCATTTAATAATTCTTCTTTCCATGAATCAATTATTGACTCTCCAGCCATTGCTCTACTAAGGCGAGAGCTTAATGGACCAAGGTCGGTAATGTGGGTCAGAGACCCATCGTTACCGAATCATTGTGCTCTGTAACATCCAGATGTGTGTAAAGAGGTGTTTCATTGTATGTAAAGGGGTTAGAGCAAGGAAGGGTTCATCTTATTGGTTCAACGTCGGATCATGACCGATGACACATCGTCAACTTCACGAGGTAAGAACTGTATTTTTTTCATCGTTTGCCGTAATCTTTAAGAGATAACTAAATAATTTCCTGTGTACAGTACTTCAAAAAAATTTCTTAGATATTTATCACTTGAAACTATCTGAATATTTTTCTAAAACACTCCCTGTGAGAATTTATTGAAATATAATTATTTATCTTGAATAATTGAATAAGATCTTATTCCTATATTTTTAAATGAATTTTCTGCATATATGTTAATCTATAACACTTTTTGAATTAGTCTATCGATACCCTTTTGTTAAATAAAAACAATTAAATTTCCTATGTGTATATTTTTATTTGAGAGTAATAGGTTCTTCCCCGTACAATATTGTAAACAATTTTAAGTTAGCTTATAAAATAGTTATTATTAATTAGTAACTCTTTTGAAGTCACAAAAGCTTCAAAACTAAATCATGATTTTTTTTTTAATGTGAACGCTCTATAACACAGGTTGTGGATTATTGGTGGGGAGGAAGGGGG
>CABFVX010001804.1:113877-130760 GCA_902151425.1 Timema shepardi | reverse complement strand
CCCCCCCCCCCCTCTTCTACCGCTCACCTTCCCTAAGAGGTTGTTTCGAAAGACAGCAAAGCTCTACATTCTTAGTCCAATGCAAGTTAGTTGAATCTTTATTTTTACTTGACTTGAGTGACGTCAATAAAATATGATAAATCTTGGTAACAATGATTGATTGAATATGTAAGAATTTATTTGACTTCCTTTACCCTACAGTCATTTTAGTTGAAGAAATGAAAAGGATGAAATGGCAAATGTTTCACTAATAAAAGCATTTTTTATTTATTTACCTTTTTTAAAAGTAATTACGTGTTTGTACTTTTATTTAAATATTATTTATGCAAACAAGAGTTTTAATGTAAATTGTTTGATAGCATCCAATTAATTGTTTTTATAAATAAAATTGTGTTTCAAATAATAATAATAATAATATAACTGAGCTTGAATAAAACTGTATCTTCCTGGGCCCTGGTTAAATTGAATTGTTACAAGTTTTTAGTAAAATTTAAGATAAGTAAATGATTAAAAATAAATTAATCATGAAGGCCAGTATTCTTCAATTATGAATATTGAATACAGTGTTAAGGCTCTTTAACAATGCTAGAATTTTCAAATACCTTAGTTTAATATTTAATGAACTGTTTATTTGGGAAAAAAAAATAATCATTTGGAAATACCGATACAAACAATCAAACAAACACCAGTGAATTCAGCTGAGATGTATGCACATTTATTGATATATTGATAATAGATAAATTAAAATAAACATTCTTATGAACATTATTAATTATATACCTTTTATTCGGCACATTAGATCAGTTGGTAGTGATTCTGCCTACTAAGTTAAAGATCTCGGTTTGGATTCCCAGCATTGCCGAAACATTTATCATCGATCATTTTTCTTCTAACACAGTGATGAACTAACAGGCGGGGACTTGATGTTGTGCTTTATCTACATAAAAATTAGTATAATAATTTGTGTCCTGATATAAACAAATGTTTCAGAAAGTACAGGCCAAAATCCAAGAGTTTGATGGAAAAATTAATCATCAACCACTGAACTATCCTGGTTCGTCTTGTTCCAAGGGTAGTTTTTAACTAAATATTTAAGGGGGTGGTGTGTGTTAATGTTATATAGAGAAAGCTTGGTCTATTTTGAAATGTTACATATTTTTACAAAAAAATCTAAGAAAGATTTCTCATAACTCTAAGTAGCCCAAATTACAATTAATCCCCTGGATTAAAATAATAATGGGAAAATGACTCTATATCATTGGTTTACAAACCCAAACAAAACACCTCAGATTTGATTCTCGTCTATGGGTGGATATTTTTCAAACTATTTTATGGGTATTTAATAATTGTATCAACATACTTTTGAAATTTTATTGAAGACTTGTAGTTTTAAATAAAATTATGGTTTATTTATATTCTAACGTAAAATTTGATTTAAAAAAATCTGATTGTGTTTTATTTTTAAGGAAAGAGTTTAATTATTTAATACATATACACATTTATAAATAGATAACATTTAATATTTTCTTGTTATATTCTTTGCTATAATTCCTGTTTTTTATAGTATAAAACTCTTTCCAAAATTAGAAAATAATGCCGTATTTATTAATGCTTAATATTTACTTCCTTAAAAATAGTTCAAAAACGCATGAAAGTCCCTTTGTATTGGTCTGTTGAACCCTCGGACTTTCAAAGATCTTCCAGAGCCAATGAACAAACCCCCCAGTTGCCCAGAGTCATATTTCTCACAGATTTATCAAGGTGAAGTCAATATTTTTATTTTTATTGTCACATTCGTGTATATTTCGTAATATTACACAATATATATATATATATATATATGATAAAAATCAATATAATCTTGTCATCGACGGCCTGTTTGTATAAACATTTGATGTTGTGAGTGGAGAATGATATAACGAATGTTGCGAGGATTGTTATAGTGAATAAATAAACAAACTAAGAGGAGCTGACACAAAAAGAGGTGTCAGATGTCCTGCGCTAGGAACTAGGCCACCAGCCCAGTTAAACGGGGGAGATATTTAGCTCCTCGATGATGATTAGTGAAAATCATAGCTATGAGGTCACGCTGCCCGTCACGGGGCTAAAGTCGCTGAGCCGTCGGGTTGATCAAGTATCGGTCGGGGCTGACGTTCTAGCCCAGTGAACCAGGTTCGATGAACTTGCGGGGGGGGCACTTATAAATCAGACAGGTCACAGATAAAAACCTCATAACACCTCGTTCGGTCCTTCGCTTCACCAAGTTCCTCATTTTAGCTTCATTTCTAACATACACATTTGTAATAGTATAGTAACAATTAAAATAATTTAAAAAGCCAAGTCTAATGTAAACCACAAACCCAAACAAAGTAATCATACCATCCCCCAATTATCGCAGGCCAAGGACATCTTTACAGATCTCCAGGACGACATGTAACACAGTTCAACACAGGCGGAGATGAGGTGGAGTGACAATACAAACATTAACACATAAATGTTTATCATTTACTTCTCCCTAAATAAACAACAATAATGTCCTCATGATTGAGATTGTCTAGTAAAATTTTCAGTTTCACATTTATTTCTCCATCCATGTGCGCTGCAATATCCTTTAAAAAAAGCTTTTTTAGTACAATTTTCAGTTTTACATTCATTTACCCCTCCATGAGCACAGCAATATCCTTTTAAAAAAGCCCTTCTAGTACAACTTTCAGTTTTACATTTCATACCACCTCCATGAGTAAAGCAATGTCCTCCTTTTAGAGCATGTTTAGAACAATAATCAGTTTTACATTCATAGACGCCTCCATGTGTAAGGCAATGTCCTCCTTTACGGGCAAGTTTAGTACATTGTTTTGTTTTACATATTCTTCCCCCTCCATGAGCAACACAATATCCTCTTGATTGAGATTGTTTAGTACAATTTTCAGCTTTACATTGATATATCCCTCCATGTGCACAGCAATATCCTTTAAGAAAGGCTTTTTTAGTACAATTTTCAGTTTTACATTCATTTACCCCTCCATGAGCAACACAATGTCCTCTTAAATGAGCTTGTTTAGTACAATTTTCAATTTTACATTTATTACTTCCTGCATGAGCAACACAAAATCCTCTTACACGGGCTTTATTAGTACAGTTTTCAGTTACACATTTATCCCTCCATGCATGTGCACAACAATATCCTTTAAAAAAAGCTCTTTTAGTACAATTTTCAGTTTTACATTCATTTACCCCTCCATGATCTACACAATGTCCTCTTGAACGAGATGTATTAGTACAATTTTCAGATTTACATTTATTTCTCCTTCCATGAGCAACACAATGTCCTCTTAAATGAGATTGTTTAGAGCAATTTTCTGTTTTACATTTATAACCCCCTCCATGAGTAAAGCAATGTCCCCCTTTTAGAGCAAGTTTAGAACAATTTTTTGTTTTACATATTCTTCCCCCACCATGAGCAACGCAATGTCCTCTTGATTGAGAATGTTTAGTACAATTTTCAGTTTTACATTTATTTACCTCTCCATGTGCATAACAATATCCTTTAAAAAAAGCTTTTTTAGTACAGTTTTCAGTTTTACATTCATTTACCCCTCCATGAGCAATACAATGTCCTCTTAAACGAGCTTGTTTAGTACAATTTTCAATTTTACATTTACTACTTCCTGCATGAGTTACACAATGTCCTCTTACACGGGCTTTATTAGTACAGTTTTCAGTTTCACATTTATTTGTCCATCCATGTGCAAAGCAATATCCTTTAAAAAAAGCTTTTTTAGTACAATTTTCAGTTTTACATTCCTTTACCCCTCCATGATCTACACAATATCCTCTTGAGCGAGCTGTATTAGTACAATTTTTAGATTTACATTTACTTTTCCCTCCATGAGCAACACAATGTCCTCTTAATTGAGATTGTTTATTACAATTTTCTGTTTTACATTTATAACCCCCTCCATGAGTAAAGCAATGTCCCCCTTTTAGAGCAAGTTTAGTACAATTTTCCCTTTTACATTTCCTTATCCCTCCATGAGCTACACAATGTCCTCTTAAATGGGCTTGTTTAGCACAATTTTCAATTTTACATCTATTACCTCCTCCATGAATAAAGCAATGTCCTCTTGAGCGAGCTGTATTAGTACAATTTTCAGTTTTACATTTCCTACCTTCTTCATGAGCAATACAACGTTCTCTTATCTGGGCTTGTTTAGTACAATTTTCTGATTCATATTTTATTTCAGCTGCTGGTGTATTGCATTTCGATGTAATAATCTGACTTATATTTAAAAACGAACTTTTTATTAAAAAGTTATCATTATTTTCATGTGTGAGTGACAAACTTAGATATAATTCTTGATCTTCCTGATAACACTCTTTCTTAAAATCAAAATCAGAGCTTTCTTGTACATTTTGGTTTGAATATATTATTTCACTTGATAAAGTAGAGTTGTCTTGTTCTAACAAGATCTGTAAGCACAGTTTATGCAAAACATTAAATAGTGATTCAATTATTATAAATAATTGAGAAATAACATCTGGAAACAGGAATCCAGCCCAATATAATACAATGATATATTGATATTACAGCCACCAGCAAATAAATCAATAACTGTGCACTAACCAGGTTAAAAGCCAATATTGAGTCTCTGGTGGATGTAGTTTCAATACAAAGATAAAGTAGCAGTTGATTCTACACATCCATCTATGACTCATACCTTAAAATATTGTTGATGAAAGGACCTGACCATAGGAGGAGTCGTGGATAACAGTCATAGAGCCTCCGCAGTTAACCAAATTTCCTAGGATTTATTCCCAAGTATAGGATAAATTTTTATAAATCATTAAAATAATTTTATAATTTCCATCTAGACAATATCACTTCTGTATTAGAATAAACTATTACCTTGTGTGTGTGTGTGTGTGTGTGTGTGTGTATATATCGTAGATTTTAATCGAATTTCTTCTCTCTATAGTTATGATTTTTAAATATTTACCTATTCATACAGAAAATTAAGTATTAGTAAAAATATCCTATATTCAATGTGACCTACTTTATTCATCACACCGATTGTGGGTAAAATTCCAAAATTAATAAAAAAAAAGGTTAAATTAATACCAGAAGTAGCTTAATAGTATTTATATTCATTTATTATTTTAAGCCATATACCAGGATTTGACATAAAAGGTCAAGTGGTCTGGTCTAGAATCCATTACTTCTAGAAAAAAATCATAATGGTTCATTTCAGTCTTCACAATTTTATCTTTATAATCAGAAGTGTCAGGTTCATGCTAAAGAGAAAAATAAATATTTTTCAACAAGAACACACAAAATCGGAGATATTTAAATCAATTAACGTGATTGCATCACTATGAAATAAACATGGATGGTTTATAAGAAGTTATTTATCATATGTTATCCAAGAAAGCTCCTCTTACTTTAATTCCTAACAGTACTATAAAATGTTTTGTAAAACAACGTGGTGTTAGAGCCACCTTAATTAGCAGTCCTATCTTCAAGGAAAAACTGTATCAGAATTATACCCACAGATACTAAAACGTCATACTTGTAATTCTTGATAGAGACAACGAGGTAAAGACTATAGAGTGCTAACCTCTTCTGGCATTCCAGGTTAATGGATAGATTGGCCCGGTACCTGTAAGTGTCCACCCGAGATTCTACCCCAATTTGTGTTTGCAGGGACATTTCAAAAACAATGGTCTTTAGAAGATGGAAAAATATGAACAAATACCAACTGTAGTAGATAGTTATTATAGCACCATGAATTCGCACTATTCTGGAAGATTCCTACAACCAGTAACAAGCGCTCTGGAACACAGGTAGGCGCAGTGCTATAATTTGAGGGCTGGGACTACCTTAAAGCCACCCCTCCTCCCTACCAATATTTCTCTACATGTTCAAAACGCCTGTCACCATCAGCTTGATCATTTAAAAAAATGAAACTATATACTTATTATTCATTTTCAAAATTCTAGTCATTTGAGAAGCTAAGTAGTGTGATTCATCTTTTACTTACATCTCTTAAGAATTTGTTTTAAAAAACTTTACAATATTTAACACTGTAATCTTTCTGTCAGGTAAACCCGCTTTACTTTATTTATTTAGTGTAATGTTGAGTAAATCAATATTCGAGAAACTATTCCTATAGGTTCTATGAGAGTGCATGTTTATTCTACAGGAGAATTATTTCCAGTCGTAAGTGTTTAAATGTTATGAGAAGTGACTAAAATAAAATACTTTAAAATTGGCAATGCTGAATGATTGATTTTCTCAGAATTAATGTGATATTTTACTTTCTATGCAGTCATCTTTAATGGAGAAAAGGATTTTATAGTGAATATTATATTAGGGATTTGACTCAAATATAAAAATTATATCGTAGGGCACATAGTAAAAGAGTGTCAGAAGGTAATGGGTGATCTGAACGCAAGAGTAGGAATTTAGAAAGTATGGTTTGAGACGGTGTTATGGACGGAAGGATGTTGATAAAGAAAATAGGATGGTAGGAGTGTGATGAAATTAGGTAGGAGAAATAAATTGAAAGTGACAAAGAGCAAGTATAAGGAGAGTGAAGGTCATAAGATTACTGATAAATTTTTAACAGGGAAAAAAAGTCGGTGACAGTCTACTTTATCATGGATGAAGAAATTAAAAGGTAGACATTAAACATCAAGGTAGTATACAAAGTGTTTCCATAAAGAGTGATCAATGGTTGTTGATGGCAGATATAAAGGGATGGGAATGAAAGAGAAAGGAAGTAATACACGAAAGAAGAATAAGAGTGTGGAGTATAGAACACGAAGAGGAGATAAAGCTGTACTTAAGAAAGGCCATATTAATACCCAAAGGATCAGATGCAAAGTGTAAAAGTTGAATGGAAAAACTTTAGGAAAAGTGTGATGGGAATGGCTGAGAAGTTATGTGGAAGGAAAAGCCCTGGAAGGTGAAGGAAGCCATAAAGGAGAAGAATAAAGCATTCAGAAGAGATTTAAGAATAGGAACGAGGAAATCTAGGAAGCATATAAAATAAATAGAAAAAAAAAGCAAAGTGAGTTTAACAGGAAGACAGAGAGGATTGGATGCGAAAATGGACAAAATGCTAGAATGGGACGTAGAAGCAGGTAAGAATCTATTATATAACCAAGTAAAAAAAAGGAGAATAGAGAAAAGACAAGAAGTTAGAATGATAATTGAAGAACCAAGAGTGTTGAAGACAAGATTGAAAGAGAAAGCATTAAGAAAGAGATATTTTGGGAATATGTTGAACCCGGAAGAGGGAAGCGATGAGAGTGAAAGAGCGAAGCTGGAAGAAATAGCAGAAAAGGAGGAAAGATGTCCAACAAGGAAACAGGTGGAGGATGCATTAAAGAGGATGAAAAATGGGAAAGCACAGGGTGTGGACTAACTGACTTAGGAAATAATAAGAGCTGCTGGTGAAGAAGGTGTACAATGTTTATACTGAGAGTGGAACAAGGTACCGGTAGACTGGAAAAAAAGGGAGTTATAATACCTATTTAAAGAACAGAAACAGGAAGATGTGTACAAATAAAAGGAGTTTAAATCTAATGTACCAATGTACAAAAATATGCGAGGAGATATTGGAAATGAGAATAAGAAATGAAATAAAAAGGAAGTTGAGGAGAAGAACAGCACGGATTTAAAGGTACAACAAGGTCTACAATAGTTTTAATCTTCGCCAATTGGCAGATGAAGTATAGTAGTATGAATATGGGAAAGACTTGTTAATGGTATTCATGGATGTGGAGAAGGCTTATAATAATGTGGGTGAGCAGAAGAACAGAATGGTTCAAAATAATAAAATTCAGTAAAGCAGAGTAGTGCCCTTCCACCATAAGAATTTGTAATGTTAATGGAAATGGCCATAAGCAAAGTGCCAGAGAAATACGAGGAGGAAAGAAGGAGTCATAATGGATGCTGATGACATGATGGAAGGGGGGAGAAGGAAAGGGAAGTACAGGAACAACTACAAGATTGGAATGAGGAAGTGAAAGAGTGTGGAATTAAGTTTAGCGTGGCAAAGTGTGAAGTGATGGCAAGGAAGAGAGTAAGGCCAAATAAAGCCATGAGGTTGGATGTGGTGGAGCTAAGAAAAGTACTGAGCATAAAATAGTTTGGAAGCGTGATTGAGGATAAAGGTGAAGATAGAGACGATTTAATTATAAGAGGACATCAGAGGGAGTTGTTCTATAGATGCGTAAGAAACCTGCTATGAAGAAGATAAGTCTCCTTGCAGTGTAAACATATGTTATATGAGGCGTACTTTGTACCCAATGTCACACACGCATCAGAAACACGGACAATGAATTTAAGAGATACAAGGAGAGCCTAATAGCTGTCACAAGGAGAAACATGGACAGCGAATCTAAGAGAAACAAGGAAAAAGGAGGCCAGGGGAGGAATTATGTTTGTGAAGAGAATGTTAGATGTCACAAGGAGAAATAAGATTAGGAATGAAGTTAGTTAGCACCACGTCTTAATACCTGTTCGGGTTATACGCTTTAAGTACTAATTACGATAATGGGTTAGGAAATGGGAAGGTTATATTAGAGGAAGTGAACCCGCATTTGCGTGGAGGGAGAGTTGAAAACCATTTAGGAAAAACCACCCCCAGTTCACCCGACCGAGATTCGAACCTTGATCTCCCCGTCCTCAGCAATCGAGCTTCAACACAACAAGCGCGTTAGCCAACTACGCCACCGAGGCGGGTAATGAAGTTAGTTATCAAAGAAAGTTAACCCTTCTCTTTAGAGAAGGTTTTGCAATACCAAGGGCAATGATAAAGTGGATCACCAGGGATCTTTATTTGATCCCCCACATTAAATATACAGAAGCCCAAGTACCTGAACTAAGATGTTTAACTATCAGCAAAATGAAATATTTAATTATACATGTTAATGGGAGTTGAACGGGTATGCTAGATGTAAAAGCATAGCAACCGAATAGAAGAAGACATTGGCTTAGAGACTGTTTAATTTTCATAATCCAAATGTTAACAATAGTATGTCTTTAGATTGCGGGTTATGCTCAATAGCAACAATATACATAGGGAAGTTAATAAATGTATTTATTTACAAGAAATTAATATAAATTTTCAGAGTATTAAACGCACAATCCAATAATAAGTACATTCATAATAATTTGACAGAACCCATTTATATATGCGCCAAAAGTTAAAATATAGCAAGCAATAATTGAAAATAAATTTAAGTTAGGAAACATGTACATTGGAAAGTCTATTTGTATTACATCTCCTATCTTATCTACAGTAGCTCCGTGGCTTCTTTGGTGCTGACTGACAGCTTTGAAAAGTTACCAGACCAAATTATGTATCTCTACGCCTAACCATATGATCTGCAAAAACATGTGTCTAGCGGCTGTCCCTTCTGACGGTCAGTATTTAGGTATATAGCTAAATGTTGACTGTCAGAAGTCAGCTGTTAGCTGTCAGTCAGCACCAAAGAAGCCATGGGGCTACTGTATATCACCTAGTAGGAATATGCTCCTAATTATACACCTGGCTACGTTAGACATAAGTAAAGATGTTATTATCATCAAACTACCCGTGAGGAGGGGCAACCTACACAAAAAGGCTTAATATATCTCTTACAAACATACTGAGTGTATACTGACGGTCGACAAACATTAATCGAAATTCTCCTTGCGTAACAATTGAAAGTAAGCTAACAATATATATAAGATTCATTTAGAACGCCTAGCACATAAGACAGACAGGATCCCAATCATAAAAGCCCAATATACCCTACAAAAATAAATAACAAAACCTGACTTGATTAGACTACCAAGGAATCTAAATTTAAAGAGATATGTCCAAAAATATGCCTCAATTCATAACAAAACTTATTAGTAAAATTATTCATTAAAAAAAAATGTTCCGAAGCAAATCCAAATTGGTCCCTACATAATTAAGTTACAATTTAACAGTTCCCCGGTTTACAAATTATATAATTCTTTTGCAATATAACGTAGACTTACATGTAGAAAGATCCTACATCCTAAAAACATCAAAGAGTTACTGCTCCTTGCCGGGTACACGCTTATATTCAGATTTTCACTGTGGGGAAAATAAGAGAGGGCGGATACACCAGTTCAATTATGTCAGCAAGTTAGAATGAGCTTACCTCATTGACGCCTGCGCACAACGTCAAGAGGGAGATAATACGGGAGGTTAGGGGAAACCACGTGATCACCAAGAGTGCTTCTTTCTCCAAGTTTTAGCGCCTGCGCAGCGTCCGCTACTCGGGGAAAGTCAGACTAACTATGTAGCCTTCAGAGGAAACAGTCTTGTTTTTCTTGTTTAACGTGAGCAGAGTGTCGATGTGCTCGTAGGACTCATGAGATGACGATGGTTTCTTGGTTTAACGGGTTAAGTGTGACTGCACTTTTATAGGTGGCGAAGGTTATGCGGCGAAGAAGTTAGTAGCAACGGTACAAATCAGTTGGGGCACACGGATTAGATGAGATAGTGGAGGAGGCAAGGGCGAGATGGTATGGGCATGTTATAAGGATGGAAAATGAAAGGATACCGAGGAGAATATTGAAAATGAAATATGTAGGAAAAAGAGCGTAAGGGAGGACAAGAAAAAGATCGGAGAAGCAGATAAGAGAATGAGTTCAAGTGAGAGGTGGAGAAGAATGGAAGAAATCTAAACAGGAAGAATCGAGGAAGGCAGTTAAATAAATTTGTCCAGCCACGGGCTGGAAACTTTGTATCATGATGGTGATATGTCTCAAATTTAAGGTTTCTAGAGAGGTTTTGGAAAGTTTATACAGAAGGTAAGTCATAAAGTTACAATTTATAAAGGCAGTAGATTCCCAAAGGTAAAGGATTTGTTAGAAATCCTCCATTGGATACACCATGTTTTCTAGTTTTAGTAAAATTAGCAAGAATTTGTTTTTTAAACTTGATTTTTCTCAAAGTAAGTAACAATTGATTTATTTATGTTACGGTTTTGTTATATTATGTACTTATATTAGGTCTAATATTAAGTTAAAGTCGATATTTTCGTTGGTATATTTACAGTGATATTTCAATTCAATACATTTCTTTCCATTGACTTTGTCAACAATAGACGTTTATCACTTGAAAATCCATATTGATGGTTAAAATTTAAAAAATGCTATTTCAATCGGAAACAGGAGTATATTTCCAGCACACAAAATTTCAACCAAAGATCAATCCAAACAATTACACTGCTTGTTTTTAATCTATTTTTTTTTTCAATTATCTAATAGTTATAAGTTTAATTCTTAGGTATAGGTTAATTTTAAGTATAGTAATTCATAAATAATCCAGGGAAATTTTTTTTCAATTTACATCAGAGCTATTAAGTAGGTAGAAAAATTATAACGTAATATTAAGGAAAACTATGAATATGAAAGTTATAAAACATCTAAACATATTTTATTTATAAGAAATTCCTAGTACACATAGGTTTGTATTAATTTTAAATCAATCAAACCACATAGAACATAAAGATAAGAAAATATATATGAGTTTCAGAGAAAAATAAAATATTTTTCCGAAAAAATTTCCATTCCAACGCTAAAAGAGGAACTATCTGAAACCATTTGAAAAAAAGCAATTTAGTTTGTAAAAGAAACCACCAAGATTGAAAAAATATATAAATTACTTTATGGTAAAAGGGAATTTTAAATTATCTTGATGAAATTTTTGTACAATAGTTGATTGTACGAGCTTACTAAGCACATCTTTCTTTTTTGGCATTTAGAATTACACCTCAAAGTCAGGTAATGTATCTCAATATCTGGTGAAATTTAATAAAACTTAAAAAGTCCCCTGAGTGGTCTCATTGGGTCTCATTCATTCTTTCCAAAGGCAATATTTTTGTTTATATGGAGATCAAAGTTTTGATCCTAATGTAGTGGAGAATAGGTGATTTTCCTAAATTTGATCCCTACTCTTCTCTATACAAATGCAGGTGCATTTGTACTAATTTAACATTTATATCGCCATTCATATATTGAGCTATCTAGCTGTTTGACCCAATACTTAACAATTATCCGCATATTTCAATCTCACTTGATATGCTTTTTAATGTCCTAAGTCATAATAGGATTATTTTCTAAATATTATTTAAGCTTTACAGTTTATAAGCTCTCATAATAAAAAAGCAATATTCTTCTAACCAAGCAAGCTTAATACAATTTTCATAATTTTTGATTCTCATCAACATATTCATTGTATAAATTAGATTCAGACATTTCTTGTAAATTTAGGTTTGAATTTATTAGTTCCCTTGATAAAGTGAATGGGTCTTTTTTTTTAACTTGATCTGTAAACATACATTTAGCGATAAATTAAAATGTGATTCAACTATCATAATTAATTGAGAAATATCCCCCGGAAACAGGAATAAAACTCGATGATATATGGAAACTACAGACATCAGTGAATAGATCAATAACTGTGCACTGACCAGGATAAAAGCCAATATCGAGTCTCCAGTGGATGTGGTTTCAACACAAAGATAAAGTAGCAGATGACTCGTACATTAAGATATTAGTAATGAATGACCCTGAACACAAGGGGGAGTCATGGATAACAGTCAGAGGGTTCACACTCAACGTCCTCATGATTGATTACATTTTTATACATAAGTAAATGAAATGAATATTTTTCACATAGACAATATTACTTCTGGAGAATAATTATTTAACAATTTGTATATGATGTGTATATATATATATATATATATATGATGTGTGTGTATGTGTATATATATATATATATATATATATATATATATATATAGAGAGAGAGAAAGTTAATTTTAAATAAATTTCTTTTTTTTTTCATGTGTGTGTGTTAATTTATTTACTTATTGATAAATAAAATCAAATAATTATAGTAAAAAAACCTGCAATATTCAATGTGATCTATTTTATTCCTTTCACAAAGTGTGGATAAGGTTCAAAAAACTATCAAAAAAATGAGGTTTAGTGATACAAGGAGTAGTTAGTAGTTTTTATATTTAACATAAAATTATAATTAATACCTGAGATTTGACATCAACGTTGAAGGGGTCTAGGTTTGAATTCTTAACTCCTAGAGAAGAATCATAAAACTTCATTTCAATATTCTCAATTTTCTCTTCATTATCTGAAGAGTCAAATTCATCCTACGGATATAAATAAATATTATTCAACAAGGATATAAAAAATTAGCGACATATAAAGTAACGTAATTGAAATCGATATTAAATAAACATGGATGTGTTATAAAAAGTTATATATCATAGGTTATCCAAGAAAGCTCCTCTGACTTGGAATCTTATCGGTACTATACAAAGTTATATAAAAGAAATGTGGTATTAAAGCTATCCCAATTTATTTGTCATTTCTTCATCGAGGAAAAACTGTGTCAGATTTATAACTACACATTCTCAAAACTTCATACTTTTAGTTATGAATAGAGACAACAAAGGTCCCAAGTATTTTTAAACATTATGGAACATTACCTACTTATGGTGCTCCAGATTACTCGATAGGTACAGGTAAGGTAGGTCCCTGTGAGTGGCCACCCGAGATTAGACCAAAATTTGTGTTAACTGGGACATTTTAAGAGCCATGATATTTACAAAACAAAAAAAAAAATCAGAAACAAACTACAAATTTAGAAGATATTTAATAGAGCCCTAAATTTGCATTAATCTTGAAGTCTCCCAAAATCAGGGCCAAGTGCTCTGGAACAGGGGTGGGTGGAAGGGGGGTTATAATTTGGGTGCTGGGACAGTCAAAAAGCCACCGTATTTCTAGTATTTTCCGTGCATATTCAAAACACCCCTCCCTATTACCTTAACAATTTTGAGCAAGTAAGACATATATTTATAATTCATGTAACAATATGGTGGTGAGTCAAGAAGTGTGCTTCGTATCTTCTCTTAACCTTCCTTAAGAATTTGTTTTCAAAGACTTTATAAAGCTCTTTTTTATTTTTTATTTATTATTGTTGATAAATTTACACGGGTATGTACAATTTGAATAAATAAGTCTTTAAAATTTAATTTTTAATGAATGATTACCTTGATTTGTTCTTTGATTGGAAGAAAGCCGTCCCACAGGGATTTAATATTCGAGTCTGATTTTTGAGAACATTGTGGTTCATCATTAAAATATCCCGGCAAATTGGAATCGTCCTAGAATTTAAAAAAACAACTACTGAACAAATATAAATACAACATATCAATAATTCGAAGGGGTTACCCAAATACACATATATTAAAAAAATATGATTATTGTTCGTATATTCAGTAGAATATATACAAGATGTGTTTCATAAATCAGAGTACAAATGAAAGAGTTTATATCAGAGTCAAAGTACTATTTAGAATTAAAGGAAGTTACTTTTCAAATAAAGTTTTACTTATTATTTGTTTCATATCTTTATTTAATTTTATATTAAGAATATTTTTTCGATTCCCACTTGTGTATATATATATATGTATGATTATAAGATTAGTAATCTACTATCCAACTTTAATAAAGAGAGCATTTTATATCTATGGATATAGGTATAGTATTCTACAGTTCAAGTTTCATTAAGACAACATTTTACATATTTTTGGTGTGGTCGAAATAGATTTTTTAATTTTTATTTTATAGCTATCTATAATATTAAATATAAGGGACATAGGAATATGACCTGAATTTTCATATGAATACGTGAAAGAATATTGCTAGTAACTTTTCTACCTATAAGACTAGGTACTTATTTTGTTTTGTTTACGACGAATATTTAAGAATTGTTGATATTTTTATACAAAAATAAATTATTAACAAGTCTACTTAGGGTTTATTTTATTTTATCTCACAATTTTTTGTTGTTGTTGTAAAAACCGCAAATATACTGGCCTTAACTCTCATTAATCTGTAGGAATTCAAATAATAATTATATTACAAGAACTAGTTTATTATATTGATACATTTTAATCACAGCAACCACGAATATTTTTTGTCAACAACAACATAAGTAAAACAATGACAGGATCTAGGATCTCCGATTAAAATATTAGAATAAGTTTCACACCAGTCTTTTGAGTGATTAATAATTGTTCATTTTTTTGTCTTATTTCAACATAATCTTCACACCACCTTAAATTTTTGAGACCTCACCTCAGTTTTAATCTTGGGTCCTGAATCCATATAAAATTCATCATCATCATCTCCCCGGGGTTCTGTTTTAATGTGTTCAATAATTTCTTCTTTAACAAGCGAAATATCATAATTCTCCATTTTTGTCACAGATAATATATAACTGAAATAATCTAATCTGAAACTTATGTTCAGTGATCAGTCTGAGGGTTCCGGTTTGTGTTGTTATTGATATTTTCTGGCGGTACTTGAATAACTATAAGCAACGTGTTTTAATTATAAGGGCGCTTGTAAAATGAATTATTTATTATCACCATAATAATGGAAAAACTAAAATTAAATATGTGGTCCCAAAGGTTAATTATTCTGGATAAAGTTCCAAATATTCTTTTTAAAAAGAGTTAAGATGGTAAATATGTAAGTAAGTAGTTTCTACACCAATAACAATTATCAGCGACCCGAATAGCATGTCCCAATAGGTCAATTTAAAATCTGGCATAAATACATTAATGTCAAGGTTTTAACCTATCCATCTAGCAATTCTGTTGAACGAAACCTTATTTATTACTAAAGTTTTCAGCCTGGAGATATAATCATGATGTTGGTATATAGAAGAGCTTAAATCAATTTTTGGGATCCTGCAAGTTTTTGTAAATCTAATTTAGGCCTATGCTCGGTAGATTTCATTAGGACGTTGTTTTGTTTCATTATCATACAAATGGAGGGAGGTCTCGGATTGGTTTTGGGCACATCATGTGCGTTTGTGGTAAGAAGTTGATTCGTGGACTCTACCAATATCACCAATTGGGGTAAATAAGCCATCTGTATAATAGTAACTCAAAGCCCTTATTGAGATTGCGCGAAAACATCATTATTTCAGTAGATAGAACAGCTACCGTATTTGTAGAGCCTAAACATATTTTATGATAGCTTAACATTGAAATCTCATTTACTAAACAGAATTCAAAAGGCCCAAAATTATCCACAATTAAGGAAATCTACGCATATTGGTATTATTCGATTCACAGCATTAAACTCTCTTTAATGAGTCAGCAAGCTCCGGATCCATATAAATGTTTTTAAGCCGATAGAAATTGCAATAGCATAAACCAATCAGTATTCATAATCACGTGACCATGTCAACCAATAAGAAAATTTGAAACAATGTCCAATTAAATTTAGAGAGGAAATTATCTTGAGCACAAGTAGACATTATCTGTGAGAAAGATAATAGATATAACAGCTGATATATTAACCCAAATAATTACACTACATATTTTGGTAAAAGGTCCACGATAGGTTACTTTTGAAATCATTTGGAAAATACATATAATTTCAAAAAAACATTTGGAACAATAAATATTGTATCATATGTAAATTATTCAAGGGTCAAAATTTAAGTTAAAAACGCAATAAAATGAAAAATAAGGCAGACTAAATGAAGGCTTAAAATAATGTGGTATTCTTGATCAATTTTAAAGAGGCCACAATTAAAATAAAGAATTTGCAATTTTGTAATTTTTAGGGATTTTTTTTTAAACTAGAAGATAGTAAATGAATACAATTTAATGTTAATATGTGGCAAGAAAAATAATTACTTCTAATCACCCACCTCGGTGGTGTAGTTGGCTAACGCGCTTGTCGTGTTGAAGCTCGACTGCTGAGGACGGGGAGATCGAGGTTCGAATCTCGGTTGGGTGAACTGGGG
>CABFVX010001804.1:92529-113828 GCA_902151425.1 Timema shepardi | reverse complement strand
CCCCCCCCTGTCCGATATAGTTCGGATTGCAGGCACTTTACTCTACTTATTCTTCCCGAAGGGTTCGGGAGAAAGTTTTTTTTAACACCACATCTTACTACTCTTTCGGGATATACGCTTAAGTACTAACTATGCTAGTAGTCAGTTAGGAATTGGGAAGGTTGAATTTAGAGGAAGTGAACCCATATTTGCGTGGACGAAGAATGGGGAAAAATCCTCACAGTTCACCCGAGCGAGGTTCGAACTTCAGATCTCCCTGTCGTTAGCAGTCTAGCTCAATACGAAACTAGCGTGTTAGCTAACTAAACCACTGAGGCGGGTTGAAGAAAAAGTAAAATGGCGTGATGATGAAAGTTACGAGTGAAAGAAAACGTAAAAAGTAAAGAAAGAGTTATCAGGAATTCGTAGAGCTTGAAATAACACAGCAGTGTTTTGATTAAATTGTTTCTCTCTTCTGTTTTTAGGTTGGTATGTGGGCCATCAATTAATTTAAAATATATAAATATATATATGTGTGTGTACAAAAATGGAAGAACCTAGTCCAATGTTTGATGCGCAAGGAAACTGTATAGCTTTCATTAAGGAAGAGATTAAAGTTGAACCTCAGGTAAGACACAGAGCTGCCAACCTACATAACTTGAAAAAACTTGAAAAACACGACAAAGATCCCACAAAAAAAAATTAATAGAAAATACCGTAATATTTACAAATTTGTGACATGATTTAGTTATCATTTTATACATTGGTTTGAGCATTTCCTCTGAATTTAACCTTCCTCATCCCTTCCTTAGTGGTGTAAATATTTAAAGTTCGATTCTCATAAAAAGCCCGTTATTCGAAAACTCTTTAACTCATATATCCACAAATATGGGAAGAAAATATTACAAATTGTATAAACATTCTTAGCTCATTTAGTTAATAACATAATAAAAAATTATACCGTATTCCATGAGAAAACTTTTGTTATCTTTTTAGATTATTTTTATAGCTAATAAAACATACATAATATTTCAATTAAAGGGAAAAATGATGACTTTAACACAGGAATTGAACCCAGGACCTTTGGTTTCCCATGAAAATGCTCTACCTCTGAGCCATCCTTGTTCGTCTCATATCCAGGACCATATTTCGCCGGTTGCTGGTGTATTATCCTACTGTCGATCATGAGTCACCCTAAATTGTGATTGTGGATAACTTCAAGTGGCCGATACTTTCACTGGCTAACACACATAGACATAATACACTAACATAGGGGTATCCAACACACGGCCCTCATTAATACTTTTTACAACCCACTGGCTCATAAATAATATACCATTATTTCAAGAGAAAAAAAATGTATATTTTATACTATCAACTAATAAAAGGTGACCTGGTGTTCTAGGGGTAAGGTGTCAAGACCTCTGTGCTGGCGGCCGGGGTTCAATCCTCGGTCTCGGCACAGATTTATCTGATTACCAAACCCTTCCTTCACCTCTGACAAGACACCTTGTGAATGTGTGGGAATGCCCAGGCCTCCACCGTGGTTCGGATCCCACGTTAAACTGTAGGTCCTCCATTTCATCTCACAATCACCCTACCATTAAACATTAGCGTAAGTGGGTATAACCCGAACGGGTAGTAATACGCGGTGCTAATAATAATAATAATAATAATATTATTTATACTGATTTTGTTTTCTTTTTTTCCCTTGTTTAGGAGTTTGACTCGCAAGAATATTTGAATATGACAATAAAGACAGAAGCACCGGAAAGCTACGACTTGGAATCCTCGCCGGCTCCTCCGCCTACGAAACAACAAACTAAGGTGATCAATCATCTATCTCTGACATGTGTCTATGGTCTAATGGTCGAGAGTTCTCGACAACCTGTCCAGAAGTCCCAGGTTTGATCCCTGGCACTTTCAGATTTTATATTTTAAGTGTTGAGTCTGGAGCAACAAACGGTCTCTTAATACTGGACATTTATTTGATCCTGCGAGGTATCCAATATTAAGAGCATGCATCACACGTCAATCAACTCTGTGCGACAGTCGGTTAGAAATAGTAGATTTACACCAACAATATTGCACGTGGATCATTTCTGATTAAACATTAATGGAGATAAACAGTTATTAGAAGTTCCTAATACAGAACATTGTTGAAATATTAATTGATATTTGGATAAAAAAAACTGCTGTGAAAAGGCTGTTTTTTTGTCCATTTTAGAATTGGCTTACAGGTAATTACTGTGCACAAATCTTTATTCTATCATAAAAGTGGCATATTGTAGTTGTTAACAATAAATTTTGTCTCCCATCCGCACTGTGGAATTTGTCGAGTAATCATTCAAATACGAACGCACTGCACACATTTCTTGCAACATCCCTTTAAGTTCCAAACCTTAGGCGAGCTGAGTTGGGCCTGCTATGTTGAACTCTTTTAAGATATTTTGCTGTATTAAGAAAGTTTATGTAATAATAATAATAATAACAACAACAGCAACAACAACAGCAACAATAATAATAATAACAATAATAATAACAATAACAATAACAACAATAACAATAATAATAACATTAATAATAATAACAATAATAAAAACAACAACAGCAACAATAACAATAATAATAACAATAACAATAATAATAACAACAATAACAATAACAACAATAATAATAATAATAATAACAATAATAATAACAATAATAACAACAATAACAATAATAAAATTACAACAACAACAACAATAATAATAATAATACCAGACTCGGTGGCGTAGTTGGCTAACGCGTTTGTCGTGTTGAAGCTCAACGGCTGAGGACGGGGAGATCGAGGTTCGAATTTCGGTCGGTTGAACTGGGGGTGGTTTTTCCTAAACGGTTTTCCACTCTCCCTCCACGCAAATGCGGGTTCACTTCCTCTAATTCAACCTTCCCAAGTCCTAATCCATTAGAGTAATTAGTACTTAAAGCAAATAACCGGAACGGGTAGTAAGATGCGGTGCTAAATATTATTATTAATAATAATAATAATTTTAATAATTGTGTGTAAATCTTATATTTTGTTTTAATTTTATGTATTTTAAAATTACAGGATTATTGCAACACACCTGAGTATGATATTAAGACATTAAAGTCAGAGATAGACTTGGCAGAAACCAGCTATTCAATGTGTGAAGCATTTGTTTTTCCACCGATTAAAGATGAACCTGCAATGTTTGAAGCATTTGTTTCCCCTCCTACCATTGAAGAACCTGAGGTAACTATATTATTATTCACTTGTAAGTAGTTTATTTAAATGTGCCAGTGAGACTGTGTAAATGGTTGGCACACAGACTTAACATAACGCCCGGAGGTTAGACAACAGCCAAAGCCCAAATGATTAAATTATCACATTAATTAATATATGACTGTTATAGTTTAAAAAAAATGTTAATATATAGTTATGACCACACCAAATCACCCTTGCTTCCTCTACTATCTCATGTACTCCAACATCCTCATTACATGACCATACCATCTCAGCCTTGCTTCCTCTACTACCTCATGTACTCCAACATCCTCATTACATGACCATACCATCTCAGCCTTGCTTCCTCTACTACCTCCTGTACTCCAACATCCTCATTACATGTCCATACCATCTCAGCCTTGCTTCCTCTACTACCTCATGTACTCCAACATCCTCATTACATGTCCATACCATCTCAGTCTTGCTTCCTCTACTATCTCATGTACTCCAACATCCTCATTACATGTCCATACCATCTCAGTCTTGCTTCCTCTACTATCTCATGTACTCCAACATCCTCATTACATGTCCATACCATCTCAGTCTTGCTTCCTCTACTATCTCATGTACTCCAACATCCTCATTACATGTCCATACCATCTCAGTCTTGCTTCCTCTACTATCTCATGTACTCCAACATCCTCATTACATGTCCATACCATCTCAGTCTTGCTTCCTCTACTATCTCATGTACTCCAACATCCTCATTACATGTCCATACCATCTCAGTCTTGCTTCCTCTACTATCTCATGTACTCCAACATCCTCATTACATGTCCATACCATCTCAGTCTTGCTTCCTCTACTATCTCATGTACTCCAACATCCTCATTACATGTCCATACCATCTCAGTCTTGCTTCCTCTACTATCTCATGTACTCCAACATCCTCATTACATGTCCATACCATCTCAGTCTTGCTTCCTCTACTATCTCATGTACTCCAACATCCTCATTACATGTCCATACCATCACAGTCTTGCTTCCTCTACTCTCTCATGTACTCCAACATCCTCATTACATGTCCATACCATCTCATTCTTGCTTGCTCTACTATCTCATGTTCCCTCTTTAGCCCTACTCTTGCCTGCACATCTTCATTTTGGATCCTATTTCTCCAATGACAGGTAGCAAGCATGCTCCTTAAAAAACTGTATTTCGTTGAAGCTAAAGTAATGTAATAATCTATATTTTATCAACAAATGCTTCTAATCTTCTGTCACATATTTTACCAAATAAATTCGAGTTTTTTAAATTGACAGGTTATATATAAAAAACACTGCCCACTCTGTATAATGATTAACCAGCACGTTCTCTAAACCAGCGTTTCCCATACTTGGGTCCTCAAGGGTACCTAATGCACCACTCGGTTTTATTACAAAATAAAATATGTTTTAATAAGTTTGATAAACCAATTGACACAGATTTAGTTTTGTGTACAAGTTGAGACTGACACCTTAGAACAAATAGCCACCCGTGTAAGGGGTGCTCATAATCTCTCGGTCATAGTCGTTCATGTATCATTTGTTTTATATGTATACATATATATATATATATTTTAAGTAGGATAGAGTTTAAATTAGTTACATCAGCATTTGCACATCAGAAGTGCGGTATACCATTTAAGGGAAAACCACCTCCAGTAAAGCGACCCGGGATTCGATCCTCAACCAAAACTGAACTAGATGAGCCTAACATTATTACCCTTGTGCCCACAAGTACCTTTATTTTGAAGTAATGGGTATTCTATTGTATTACAGATGGGAGACACTCCTCTGTTAACACCGGAGGAACCAGTTCTACATAATGAAACACGAAGCACTCCTGATCATATTCCAAAACTTACACTCTCTAAAGAGTGCGCAATAAAACTCTCCGCGACAGATTCCCAGAAAAATTGTCTGGAAAGCGAATGCTGCGATGCGGATGGAAGACTTTCGGAAATATGTGACGCGGAAAAGTGTTTCAAACTTCCTTTAAAAGATGGTTGTTGCATTTCATCTCTTGGCAGCAGAGATACTTATCCAATATGTAAATCAGAAAACTGTGTAAGGTATGCTCAGAAAGGTGGATATTGCATATCACATGGAGGTATTGGGCTTTATCCAATATGTAAATCAGAAAACTGTGTTAGGTATGCTCAGAAAGGTGGATATTGCATAGCACATGGAGGTATTGGGCTTTATCAGATATGTAAATCAGAAAACTGTGTTAGGTATGCTCGTAAAGGTGGTTACTGCATACCACATGGAGGGATAGGCCCTTATGGGATATGTAAATTAGAAAAATGTGTAAGGTATGCTCACAAAGGTGGATATTGCATATCACATGGAGGTATTGGGCTTTATCCAATATGTAAATCAGAAAACTGTGTAAGGTATGCTCACAAAGGTGGATATTGCATATCACATGGAGGTATTGGGCTTTATCCAATATGTAAATCAGAAAACTGTGTAAGGTATGCTCACAAAGGTGGTTATTGCATATCACATGGAGGTATCGGGCTTTATCCAATATGTAAATCAGAAAACTGTGTAAGATATGCTCAGAAAGGTCATTATTGCATGCCACATAGTGGCACTGATACCTAAGAAATATCGGAATTAGAAGAACAAATTAATTATATCTGACAATTATATAATAAATACATATAAGCTTTACTGAAGATATTGTGAAATTGTACTATGATTTATCTGGTTTTACAAAATCCCAAGAGACAATGTCATTTAAAATATTTTGTGTGATGAGTATATTAATTTTAATTAATTGAATAAACAGATTGCGCTGAATCAATCACATGTTTCATCTCTGCTCTTATTTTTCCAGAAACATTGCATGACATAATGACTACATCTGTATTTACACACCAAGGAAAAGTAATTCTCTTTATTAACATCAATTATATTACTTCACATTTACTTACGCTATGGCAATAGGAACTCGGAAGTTCATTGGCACACTTAAAAAAGTATGCCGCCTATCACTATATTGATCTAGTTTTATCCAGTCCACCTCATTACAACCTAAATCTTTGAGGCCCACACTAATGTTATCCTCCAATCTGCGTCTAGGACTTATCAATGGATTTAACAATCAGTCGTACACTGTTTCAAGCCTGTGGACAGGTCAATTTAGTAAAATGCCTCATCTGTATACTCTATAAAAATAGATTGTCAACTATTGACAAATACTAGAAGAAAGGATGCCTTGTTCTGCTTCATCTGCTTAAACTTTTCTGCTTCATTTGCTTGAGGCACCCTTAAGTTGAGTGAGTTCAATGAGCTCTAGAAAAGCTTGTTTTGTTTAGTTTGTGATGACCGTGCTCATTGATAAAGTCAGAGATATTAGAATGGTCGCAACTCTCCCCATCAGGCATCAGGCTGTATTGACAAATCAAGATGAAAGGACATCTCTGAATTATGATGAGCTAAACGAGATTGAATGCTAGAGTTGCTTCTTGCTTGTCTTGCGAAAAATGAGCGAGTTTGGGAAATAGTTTAAGTTGTTCTTCCTCCAGAGTCCTCCCATGTAAAAATTTATTCCTAGCATGAGTGAAGATGGCATAAAAGTTTTTTTTTTTCGATACCGATCTGATACAGGTTTGTGAGAAAAAGTATCAGTAAAAGTATCAAATAAAAAAATACTAGTATCACAAGGAAAATATCGATATTAGAAGCACCGATACTTTTTTCACAGCCCTGTCCCACTCTTGTCATTTCCACGCACCACTAAAGATATATAGCTGTTGGTCTTGGATATGCAGTAGTCTTCTTGCTCACTGATAGCCTAGAGTTCTCAGCGCGCAGTGTTACTAAGTATATTTCTGCGATCTGAGTTTTATGGTTTGTAACAAGGGAAGTGGGCAAGCTACCAAGAATAATTCACATGAAGAGTTAAGACTTGCATATTCCTGCGCAAAAAAACAGCGACCAACTGCTGGCTGTACGTTAACATACCAAACTTTCTTTTTTTATTGTTATTTTCACGATTAATATTTAAAGCTTCACTTAATAGGTCACACCCCACTTTTTTCCAACAAAAATTAGGGATAAAATATGTGATGATTTAGCAGTGAAATATGGTACCTATTATAAATAAGTAGTAATACATTTTTTACTAAAAAAATCAATTATCAACAAATTACACTTAAATATTTTTTTTATTTTAAAAATATATTATTTTTAAAACATATGAAACATTATTCAGACCTAAATTGTGATCAACATTGTTTAGAATATTTATGGAAAAAAAGATGAAAAGTACTTAGTTGAATTCAACGTAGGTTTTCTATCTTGAATTCAACGTAGGTTTTCTATCTTGAATTCAACATAGGTTTTCTATCGGATTTTATTGATCTGTTCTGATTCGTTTGTATTTTCTTCAAAACAACACACTGGAGTTTTTTTTTGTTATGGAATTTGTTCCGATAATTTCTGTGTATTATGACGAGTGAGGTCTTGAGTGAATTCCAAACAAGTCCGTCAGTCATGACACCTACAATCGTGTGGAACTGAGGTTGAAAACTTTATAGACACGAGATGACCTGGAGTATGACGGAGAGATCAAAGATTTGTTCGTCAAACGGTCGCTCTTCACCATGTTATGCTCGCGATTGACTGATACCTCGAGTCTTTTACAAAAGGTGACGGTGTGCGCCAGGGCGCGATGTCTCTCCGGTGACAAGAATATTACTCTCACCTACACCAAGAATCTTACGGCATGTTACATTTCGACACTCTCCACTATGGTGCTTGTTGTACTACAGGACCACGGTTGAGGCTGTCCTGCTCTCACTCTAAATTAGTGATGGGAAAATTTTTCAGGGAGTGGGGCAAAAGAAAAAAAAAGTCAGGTGGGCCAACACGGTTTATTAAAGCGTTTTAATGGTACATTTTACAAAACTTTTGTACAATTAAGTCCTATTGACTTATTAAATAGATTTGTATGATAACAATATATAATTTTAAAACAATGTGAGTTATTCACATTATAAACAAAACAGATACCTACACTACTTGAATAGAGTAGTGTGATCAGTGGAACTGTTCATCTTAAAGTTTTTCATAGTTTGGTTCCAACGAGAGAACTCTCAGAAGTGAAGATAATGCTTAGAGATACTATTATTATTAGCACCGCATCTTACTACCCGTTCGGGTTGTACACACTTACGCTAATGTGTAATGGTAGGGTGATTGTGAAATGAAATGGAGGACCTACAGTTTAACGTGGAATCCGAACCACGGTGGAGACCTGACATTCCCCACATTCACAATATGTCTTGTCAGAGGTGAAGGAAGGGTTTGGTAATCAGATAAATATATGCCGGGACCGAGGATTTAACCCCGGCCGCCAGCATAGAAGTCTGACACCTTACCCCTAGACCGCCAGGTCACCTGCTTAGAGGTAAAGTGTCAGCAAATGTTAAATTCTTTGTAGACTTGACACTGGTCAGTAGGATTTAAAATAGAAATAAAAACAAATTAGTGTAAAGTTTTTTTCCTCATTTTAATTGGAATTTGGAATCCTTTTCGTGAGCCGTATCGAACCTGTCCGCGGACAGCGCTTTTCCCGTCACTGCTATAAATGAGGTGTGCCACGTAATAACTAGATATTGGTGTCACTGGTAATGTACAATGCACGTCACTGCCTGATAATTACCAAGAAGGAATTAATATCACAGTTACAGTGCTGCCACGTCTCTGATTTCAGACTTCCTCGCCTATTTGGGTATTCCTAACCAACCAGTTACCCTGATTCCCTCCCTCTTCCTGTCCTGATGTTATTCACATTTAATTGGGGTGAAAGATGCTCTTACCTAACCTCAACCTGAAGTTAAGCGATACAATATTCAAGCCCTGACTTCACAACCGTCCAGCTTGTGTCCATTGATGCACTGTTCTTTTATTGTTGGTAGCTTTCATGGCTCTAGAGAAATATCTGACTAAGCTTTGCAGCCTGCTTTATTCAGGTGTATGTTGTTCTAGAAACTGGCTATACTAATACAAGGTGCCCGGAAACGCAACGCCCAAACTTCACAGAGAGTTTGTTTGAACCAAAAGTGATACAAAATCCCTACACACATCCGGGAAACTATGCTAATACGATTAAACTGTGTTAAAAGTTTCAGCATATAGTGTGGGAAGAGCAAAAATGTTCAAGCATGTGTGTACAACAGGTTACATAAGATTATTATTATTATTAGTACCGTATCTTACTACTCATTCAGGTTATACACACGCTTATGTGTAATGGTAGGGTGATTGTGAGATGAAATGGAGGACCTACAGTTTAACGTGGGATCCGAACCACGGTGGAGGCCTGTAACCACGGTGGAGGCCTGGCATTCCCCACATTCACAAGTTGTCTTGTCAGAGGTGAAGGAAGGGTTTGGTAATCAGATAAATTTATACCGGGACCGAGGATAGAACCCCGGCCGCCAGCACAGAAATCTGACACCTTACCCCTAGACCACCAGGTCACCCAGGTTACATAAGAGCTAGACGCACGGCACTGCACATGTAATAATGGTAACCACTTTCTATGATGTAGGACCATTAATGATGACCCTCGGAAAGTATTCTCATTTATAGATGGACTGGGGTGTTGTTTAATTAAAATTGAATGGTGGCATTTTCTGCTGACTTGCTCCAAGATGTCAAGGTGCGTGTGTTGTGCGCCTAACTCATATACAACCTGTCATAAATACATGCTTGAACAGCTTTGCTCTCCCAGCTCTGTACGCCGAGACGTTAAACACAATTTAATGGTATTAGCATAGTTTTCCGGATGTATGTGTACAGGGATTTTGTATTACTTTTGGTCCAAACAAACCAAGTGCGCAGTTTAGGTGTTGAGTTTTAGAACATCCTCTATAAACCAATTCTATCTCAAATCTATATTCAATTGAATGCAGGTTTCTGTGCTACCACCTCGTCTAACTACCCGTTCAGGTTATACGCTTTAATTACTAATTACTCTAATGGATTAGGAATTGGGAGGGTTGAATAAGTAGGAAGTGAACCCGCATTTTCGTGGAGGGAGAGTGGAAAACCATTTAGGAAAAACCACCCTCAGTTCACCCGACCGAGATTCGAACAGTCTCGTCTACAGTCTAGTCTACTGCAAGAGTAACTCGTTAGATCAGGCGGCTTCCTTTTACTGGACTTGTGTTGAGGGTCCTAATCCTAAACTCTCCACAGTTAAGTAGGTTACTGGTTCACTCGTGAAAAAAGTGACATAAAAAAAATTATCTCAGCAAAGAGTAGATTTTTCATTAAATATGAAAGAGAATTATGAAAAAAAAATTGTGTTCCTGGACAAGAATATTTTGATTTCCTAAACGTTCAACAACACACTCAATTAATATTTATGTTTTAAATCAATAAATACGAACTTTGTACTTATTTCCCATAATTAATAATATTAAAACTCAAACATCTTTGCTATCCTGATGCTCATTGTGTGACCCGAGTATTCAAAATAATAAAATTAATAAAAATCCGACTGTACTAGCAGCCTGTGCTATTAGCTGTTTTAAAAGGGTATGCACTTAGAATTCTCTTTTAAACCTTATGTTTACGTTTACAGGACCGCTCTATCCACCCCTTTGTCGTCAAGGCATAATGACTAGGTCCTGCATACCTTTTAAGGCCTACAATATTTCATTTGGGAAAAAATCACAAAACAAGTCGTTTGGCCTAAGGGAAGGGGGGGGGGGGAGCAGATTTTAAATTTTTTAAATATTTATGTTGAAATTCTAATGCCCAAAATAATAATTTAAGTCGTCCAGTTTCTCAAAAAATTCACTGAAACAATCGCAGACACAGAATTGTAGGTCGGGTAGATAGATACTTTCAGTTTAATGTTTAATGTTTATTTTGTGAAATTTCGTATGTGAAAATTCAAAATTATGCCGCCGATTATCAATCGTTGCATAACATCATTTTTAATTGAAAGTGTTGAAAGTGACAATTCGTGCTGCCCAATTGTTGATCAGAGATAATTGTTTTATCAATTTCATACAACACAGATTTTTTCTTTAAAATGGTTGATCTAGCTTGATTACACCATGACGAAAGTTAAATCCTATGAGCTTCATCATAATAGAACATAAAGAAAGATTCAGGGCTTAGAAGCTCCTTTTATTTTATTTCTACATATAAAATTAATTAGATTGTCTGTAATAAACATTGCGCGATATATACAACAAGCAGATGGATACAAATATTAAATTATTGGCCCTTTGTACAAGGATGTATCCCTTCAAGATGGAATTTAAAATTTCAAACAGAGTTTTTAAATTTCTATTTATAAACTTGCTCGGAAGCAATCAAATGAAGATTATTTTGTTTGTTTGTTTGATGCATAGAAACAGTGCAGTTTGTCCGATTATCAAATATATTTTATATTTCAAAGCCCTTTTTACCAATCGTTATGTATCAATGTTAGCATCATTAGATTATTAAAAAGCATATAAGCTGGTATTCACGATATAATAGGATAACATACATAAATTTTTTAAGCTACTCCAAGTATTAATGATTTATTTTATAAGCGACTTTTCACCAAATAAAATTTTCCACTAGTGACGTCACTTTATTTATAAAACTATAGACGAACCTTGTAGAAAGATAATATAATTAATTCATGATCATATACATTACTTAGAAATGATTTGTGAAAAAGTGTTATTTTCAAAATTAGGCTAGCCTGCAATTTAAACAGAAGAGGGCTAACAAAATATCATTTTGTTTATATTGTCTTCAAATTAAACAACAACCGCGTCAAACGATTGATTGACTGGTAATTCACGGGCGGTATATATAAGTTATATTCTTGCCGGTTGAATTATTTTCAGACGTGACTGGTCGTCGGTAACATCTAACTTTCATACAGTTTTAATTAAATCCAAACCCCCCCTTCTGTGGTTTAGTAATTAAGTATTCTGGAAATAGATTCAGAGGTTCCATTTTTTACCCTCGGCGTTTCCAATTTTTTTTTTTGTATAAATAGGTAGTGGCTCCGTTTAAAAAATTTAGATTAATGGCCATAGGGTTTGTTGTGCTGGACACATAATACCTTATACACTTTTCGGCCAGGCCGGGAATCGAACCCGGTACCCTTAGCTCAGTAGACGGAGTGAGTGAAGTTTTTGGGCCCAAATTTAACTCTCGTTCCGTTTAAACCCAACTTGATAATCCGAAAGAAAAATTCAGGTTTAATACTAACAACCTAGGTCTTTTATTTCTATCAAAGAATGAAACTATGCCTAGGATCTGCGGAGTCGGTAAAAATATACCGATTCCGGTTTCAAAATAAAAACTTATAATAATTACAACAATATGATAACTATAATTTTATTATGGATTAAATAGCCAAGCCAAGATTATTCGGAGCGCTCAGAAATGGTCAAAATAAACCTCGCCACAATCCATATGGAGCGTTATCTCTAATGTTCTAGCTGTAAACTTTGGAAGCCTCGTCCCATTTGAATCTGCTTCAAGATGGAGAACAGGGCGCACGTTTCGGAGCGCGAGAACGCCGAGTCGCAGCGAGGTTGTGAAGTTTATATCAAAGAAGAAATAGATCCCGAGGTAGGATGAGCGACATGTCGCGGAACAGTCCCTTAAAATAATCCTCCTCGCACTGTGTCCTAGATCACAGTATTTAATATTGGGTACATGTACTCCCTGAGGGTACACGAACACGAACACCTCCTAGGGGCTCTGTAACGTTTAATATACATGCTACAAGTAAAATACGAACCTGGACATCCACCCACAGTGGATAGTTGCAATTTCTATGGTTTAGGTTGAACCGCCTCGGTTGACATAGTTGGCTAACGTGCTTGTTGTGTTGAGCTCGACTGCTGAGGACAGGGAGATCGAGGTTCGAATCTCGGTCGGGTGAACTGGGGGTGGTTTTTCCTAAATAGTTTTCTACTCTCCCTCCACGCAAATGTGGGTTCGCTTCCTCTAATTCAACCTTCCCGATTTCCAATCCATTAGCGTGATTAGTACTTAAAGCCTATAACCCGAACGGGTAGTAAGACGCGGTGCTAATATAATAATAATAATAATACAAACAATTATTGATTTTTTTTAAATACCTTATATTTATACCCGTTTTTTTCACAGTTGGAGATTAACGCAGCAGATTATGTGAACGTATCGATTAGATCTGAAGTTGAAGAAAACTTTGAGCCAAACTCTCTGAGCGCTTCACCTCCATACAAACACGAACGCGAGGTAATTATTTTTGTGTTCATACTAAATTTTGTCTGATTTAACTGTGCCAAGAATTGATTTGATTCACCTTTTATCGTCGACATTTCTAGATCCGATCTGATCAGATACACCTTTAAATATTTTTTTTAACAAGTAAAAATATCAATTAGGCTGGGAAAAAAAAGCCTGTGCTTTATAAACTCCTCGTGACGACAAAATTTTTGTTGCTTGATCTTGCGCAGAAATACAAAAACAATGAAATCACAGAATCGGGCGTATCCAAAATCGGGAAAAAAAAGCGTCAAAGAGATCGGCAACAGACCATGACTTCAACTTCAAAGTTACCAGAATCGACCCGGTCAAGTTCGAAAGGTAGGTTTTTGAAAGGTTGACCTTCGTGTGCCCATAGTGCAATTTGTCAAGGTAAGACTTACTTTGCTCGAAGTAACTTTACTCTCGCTGTCAGATAAGGTTCTTCTCGAGCTGTTTGGTTGACCTCGGTGTTCTCGGGGTGTAGAGTGATGGCTCAGGATCCAATGTTCGTGGGTTCAAACCTAGTCGGGGGTGACAACATTTTTATGGAGTGATAAAAATTTGTAGCACAACTTACTTCTGAGGGGAAGTAAAGCCAATGTAAATTTTGGCATGTTCAAAAACCCTGGAATACATGTGAAAATAACTTTCAAAATTGGTAGGCTTTTTCGCTCTCACTCAAAGAAATTCTCTTGTATTGGTAAAATCAATCTGTTCATAAATACCGGTATCTTAAATAAAATAAAAATAAATTATTTTCTATTATTTTTTTTATATCCATGTTTCCTATTAATTTTTTTTTTACAAGATCTGGATTACAATTTCGAAATTTGGTATTAAAAGGTAAACCGAATACTCAAATTCAAGATTCCTACTATAGTGGATTTGACCCGTCTCTTCCTGCTAAGATTCATATTCTATTACCCGCCTCGGTGGCGTAGTCGGCTAACCCACTGGTCGTGTTGAGCTCGACTACCAAGGACGGGGAGATCGAGGTTCGAATCTTGTTTGGGTGAGGTTTTTCCTAAATGGTTTTCCACTCTCCCTTCACGCAAATTCGGGTTCACTTCCTCTAATACAACCTTCCCCATTCCTAATCTATTAGCGTAATTAGTACTTAAAGCGTATAACCCGAACAGGTAGTAAGACGCTGCTAAATAATAATAATAATAAAACATTCAATTCCAAATTCAGAAGTTTAGCATATTCATTACTCGAATCATGAATCTTACTTTCTCAGGATTCAATATTAAATAACTTTAAAGATTTAAATCTTCATCAGGATGAAAGTATTCGAAGCAACCATCACTAATCCTAACCGACAGTGTCGATGTTTCAGTTCCGAAGCAGGCCGAGCGACCGTGCCGATCCTGTAACGTTTGCGTCGCGCAATGTCACCACTTCTCTAGAGAGGAGGACGAAGCTAATCAGCGCAGGTCTATCCACAAGATGGAACATATGTGCGCAATTCACAAAGCGAGAACGGATCACGAGGATCGGCTCCACGCGATCCGCATGGAACACGAGATGGCACTTCTCGAACAAGCGAGACTGCGTTACGAACGTACCAAACAACTTCTCTCGGCGGAGAACGCCAAAGAGCTGGTTCGTGCCAAACACGCCAGAGAGTTGATACCTTTACGGAAGGTCAGGGAAGAGCTGGAGGTCGCTCAGTTGGAGCTCAAGTTGAAGAGGCATCGACTGGTGACGGAGAAAACTCCAGATAAGATGTTAAATAGACTGTGAGAATAACAGCGGAGGAAAGGCTGACCAAAGATAATGTAGGCGTGCAAGAGGTCGATCACTGACTTGTCAGGTACCTTCTCCGTCAGAGGAGAGTATAACACTGACTGGCCTAAAGCTAGAGGTTGATCACTGTTGCCTGTTGAAACTTGAAGATTGATTCTTGGATGTAGATAAATAAAACACCAGGAAAAAAAAGTTTGAACAAGCAACTGTAGAATTAAACCAACAATGATCAACCTTTAGCCAGAGTACAAATCATGACTAGTTTAATACAGGCAACCGCAGAATTACAGCAACAATAATCAACCTCTATCCTTAGTACAAATCATGACAGGTTTGAACAAGCAAACGCAGAATTACAGCAACAATAATCAACCTCATTCCTTAGTGCAAATCATGACTAGTTTAAACAGGCAACCGCAGAATTACAGCAACAATAATCAACCTCATTTCTTAGTGCAAATTCATGACTAGTTTAAACAGGCAACCGCAGAATTACAGCAACAATAATCAACCTCTATCCTTAGTACAAATCATGACAGGTTTGAACAGGCAACCGCAGAATTACAGCAACAATAATCAACCTCTATGCTACTGCAAGGACCATATGCACTCGAAAAATTAAGTTGACGTGTTTAAAATGCAAACATTAAGATATATATATACTCTTGGTTAAGTAACATTTAAGCTTGCTGCATGCCTAATAGGATTGGAATGGTCTGAATCGGAACCCTACAAATGGAAGCGAGTTTTGTCCGGAATGTTTATCAATCAGAAGGAAGCGGCCACAGAGGGTACATGTATTTGAATTGAAGAGCGATAATTCATAATATCATTTACTTTAAAGTATTAATTCATAATTAATAAATGACGGACATTATGATAATGTGTACCAAATGTTACATTTTACTTACGAGTTTTCTTTAAAATCCCTGCGATTTCCTCCTACGCATTTCCCTTCAAAACACTGTCATAATAATGGTTGTTACCAATGTCGTAAATCACCGGGTACAATTGAAACAAATTTATTCCAATTTTTCATCCAAAGACATGTTTAACTAAACAGAAGGTGACCTGGCTGTCTAGGGGGGTAAGGTGTCAGACTTCCATGCTGGCGGCCGGGGTTCAATCCTCGGTCCCGGCACAGATTTATCTCATTACCAAACCCTTTCTTTACCTCTGACAAGACATCTTGTGAATGTGGGGAATGCCAGGCCTACCACCGTGGTTCGGATCCCACGTTAAAATGTAGGTCCTCCATTTCATCTCACAATCACCCTACCATTACACATTAGCTTAAGTGTGTGTAACCCAAACGGGTAGTAAGACGCGGTGCTAATAATAATAATAATAATAATAATAATAAACTAAACAGAAATCGCCTGTGAAGAGGATGCAAAAACTGACAGGTGTACTAGCCGAGGACACACATGCTCATAGCTTCGGAACAGCTTCGGAATCCGTCAAATTATTCCCTCCGTGGCAAATCGATCTGTTCTGTTTCGATTGGATGTTAACGTCACTGATCTGAGAAAGTGTGGGGGCCACAGTTGAAATGCATGTAATAAATAATTTCTGACGCATTACATTCCGATCTTATTAAGTGTGCGGCAAGCTTTAGTCCTTTCTCTTTTTAATATTCATTAGATCCACTCTATTGGGCGCCATTTTGTCTGTGGATAGAATATAAATGGAAGCTGTTCTATTGTTATTCAAGTGGTCCACAATATTGGATATTGTTTTTTCTCTAATGTAGATTGTTGTATTATTATATAAATAAAAATCTGAAACAAATTTCTACAAATCATTGTTGCAAATCCTTCACATTATTACTTTATCTTGACCTCTCTTAGACAGAATTAACGTGATTGTTGTAATGGGCTAAGGCGTTACTCTTGCAGTAGACTGGATTGGAAACGGAGAGTTCGAGATTCGAATCCTGGTCGGATGTATTGGTTTTATTTTATTAAATGGTTTTTCACATTCCCTATATGCAAATATTAGTACACTTCTTCTAAATGTAACCTTTATCATCCCTAAAAACATTAGTGTAATTGTAGCTTAAGCATATGTTACTGTAACAGTCCGAAGACCGGTAAATCTCAGAATTTACCAGTATAGCCTAACATTTACCGATCTTAGTTGGTAAAAGTCTGAAATATTTTTAAAAGTGTTTACATTTTGAGTTTTAACCACCTCTAGAGTCAGGTAGGAGAAAGCATTCCCAGTTAGAGCCTTGAAACACACTCAAAAGTAAACCAATTAGGGGGCCATCCATAAATTACGTCCCACAAATTTTATGGTTTTTTTGACTTCCCCTCCCCCCCTGGTGTGATGTCACATATTTTTCAATTTTATATTTAGAAGTAACGTATTGAGATCACGACACTGGCGCGTACGGTAGCACTTGTCGAAGGTCTCACAAACATCCGACGCGCGGAACGGTAGAACAGCGAGCGTGCACTCGCCGACGACTTAAACCTACATAAGCCTTATATTATTATTATTATCATTACCGCGTCTTACTACTCGTCCGGGTTATACGCACTTACACTAATGTGTGATGGTAGGGTGATTGTGAGATGAAATGGAGGACCTACAGTTTAACGTGGGATCCGAACCACGGTGGAGGCCTGGCATTCCCACACATTCACAAGATGTCTTGTCAGAGGTGAAGGAAGGGTTTGGTAATCAGATAAATCTGTGCCAGGACCGAGGATTGAACCACGGCCGCCAGCACAGAAGTCTGACACCTTACCCCTAGACCGCCAGGTCACCTAACCTGAAGTAACCTGTAACCAAGCCTAATACAACCTTTAGGTCAGGTTAGGTAATTGGGTTACTTTTGAGTGTGTTTCAAGGCTAGAACTGGGAATTCTTTCTCCTACCCGACTCTAGAGATGGTTAAAACTCAAAATGTAAACACTTTTAAAGATATTTCAGACTTTTACCAACAAAAATTGGTAAATGTTAGGCTAGACCAGTAAATTCTGAGACATTCGATTTTTTTTTTATGTATTTGAATTGACTGACTATATCAGCATGTGTCTTACAAACTAACTTAATTCTAGAGCAGACACATCATTAAGACTCTCACCCGTTAATTCAGCACCGTGAAAGTGGGGGTAACCACATTTCACCAATGATACGTCTTTCGGCCATGCCAGGAATTGAACCCAGGACCCTTATCTAAGTAAACAGACACACTGTCGACTAAGTTAAGGTGTCAGACTTCTGTGCTGGCGGCCGGGGTTCAATCCTCAATCTCGGCACAAATTTATCTGATTACCAAACCCTTCCTTCACCTTCTGACAAGACATCTTGTGAATGTGGGGAATGCCAGGACTCCACCGTGGTTCGGATCCCACGTTAAACTGTAGGTCCTCCATTTCATTTCACAATCACCCTACCATTACACATTAGCATAAGTGCGTATAACCCGAACGGGTGGTAAGACACGGTGCTAATAATAATAATAATTATTATGTTAAATAAATTATATGTTTTTTTAATCAGCCATTGAAGGTAACATTTGTTTACTTTACAGATGAATAAAGATGGTGCCACGGTGTCAGAAAAGTCTAAAGGCTCGCCGCCGCGGCGGTGCGAGAAAATCGCCAGCGCCAATGAACTCGGCGAGCATTTTATGGTGAACAGACTTAACGAAACATACAAAAAGGAAGACTCTCCTAAAAACGCGTTGAAAGGTGGACATTGTGAAAGACACAAAGTATACACTCGAAACCAGTGCAAAGCGGAGAATTGTTCCAAGTGCGCTCTGAGGGGCGGTTACTGTACCAAACACGGGGGTACATACTATCTCAGGAAGTGCAGGGAACAGGACTGTTTCAAGTTCCCCATGACGGGCGGTTATTGCTTCGCGCACGGAGGTATATACACGCGGAGACTGTGCAAGAGACAGGATTGCTCCAAACAGGCGAAAAAGGGTGGATATTGCATAGCGCACGGTGGTACGCCTTATCAGAAAATGTGCGGCTTTGAAGATTGTTCGAAACACGCCATGAAAGGTGGATTCTGTATTGCTCACGGAGGTACTTATTACTAAATGAAGAGGAACTATCGAGTCCACAAACCCGTGACAATAATTAACTTTAAAAATGTGACCTGGCGGTCTAGGGGTAAGGTGTCAGACTTCTGTGCTGGCGGCCGAGGTTCAATCCTCGGTCCCGGCACAGATTTATCTGATTACCAAACCCTTCCTTCACCTCTGACAAGACATCTTGTGAATGTGGGGAATGCCAGGCCTCCCACCGTGGTTCGGATCCCACGTTAAACTGTAGGTCCTCCATTTCATCTCACAATCACCCTACCATTACACATTAGCGTAAGTGCGTATAACCCGGACTGGTAGTAAGACGCGGTGCTAATAATAATAATAATAATAAACTTTAAAAGATGAAAGCCTTTGCGAAACCGTGAATCTCGGTGCCATGTAAATTGTGACGTGAGTAAGAATCCTGGAAGGTACCGTATGTGAGAGTACTTTTACTGGCAAAATTGGTAGGCCCTTTTGCTCTCGCTCATAGAAATTCTCATGTTTTGATATAATCATTCAGTTCAAAATGTGCATATCTCAATTAAATAACTGACTAAATTAATAACAAGGATCGACTGCTTGGGACAGGGAGATCGAGGTTTGAATCTCGATCGGGTGAACTGAGGGTGGTTTTTCCTAAACAGTTAAATTTAAAATCTGAATCTCGTCAAAACTTTGTTTGAATAGCTGTGCTTTAAAAATTAACTTTTAAAGCTGCGATTTATTTTGACTTTATAATATAATGGCGGATATACATACTGGTATCGCAATTTTCTACTAAGCACTAAACTTTATATAAATAAAAAATTGTTTAGGTCCAGAACAAGGCAATGTAATATTTTAATAATTACATTAATAAAAATATGTTAAAATAAAATGATTCTTGACAAATACAAATCCGGTTTCAATTGTCTCTTTATCCGTTAATCCGCTCAAATACAAACATTTTTTTTTTTTTAGTTTTATTTTGAGTTAAAAATGTTCAAGCTTCACACAGCACTAAGTGTGTTTTTGGGTTACCCCCGACTTGGCACCGGTAGTTAACACAGGATTGACAAGTGGGGGACAGAAAGGGGGGGGGGAGGCTACCCCAACCACTGATAGCAATTTTTCTTTACCATTATACACGTCTATAAGCATTTTTTTGGATGGTTCTTTTAATTGGTATTTGTTAATTTAATCATATTTATATGAAAGAGAGCTAAGGAGTTAATCCTACTGACCAAAGAATACTAGTTCCAGACCGTGAAGATATCCCTCTTCCAGTCCATGGAAGATAGTCCACTCCTATGAAATAAATACATTTGGTGATTAATATAGACACTATTTCTGATTACCTGATATTTTCTTCGCTGACAGTGTTTAACTTGACATACCCACCTTCCCCCTTTCCCCACTTTATTTTCTCCTCCGATCAGCGCGGATCTCGCGGCATCCTCAAGACTAAAGTAGAGGAGGGGCTCAAGTCCCCCGCCGATATGCTACTGATTGGCACATAAGTTTTGTAATGGTGGATAACCTATATAGGAAGATTTAAAAAAGATAATAAAATAAGACAGTTATATTTGTATTTTGACTCAATTTTATTATAAATAATATATACTCTTTAAAACTTAAAAATATATCACAAATGTTTAGTAATTTAAAATTAATAAGTGATTATGTAATTAACAAAATATATAAATACACTCTAAAAAGAAGACACATTACGGCCGATAGAGGACGGCCGGTAGGTGGTGACGCTCGGAGGGAGATATGTCGGGGGAGTTGAGTGGCGGATGCACGAAACTGGAGGGGGAAGGGTTCGTGCTCCCCAGCGAGGGAGGGACGCACGGAACTGGAGGGGGAAGGGATCGTGCTCCCCAGCGAGGGAGGGACGCACGGACCTGGAGGGGGAAGGGCTCGTGCTCCCCAGCGAGGGAGGGATGCACGGACCTGGAGGGGGAAGGGCTCGTGCTCCCCAGCG
>CABFVX010001804.1:71779-92144 GCA_902151425.1 Timema shepardi | reverse complement strand
GGGGGGGGGTTTGCATCAGACACATCATACTCATCAGATTTTAATCTGCCTCAAGAGGATTCCATCAGCGTTTTCGATGTCGGATGCTTACGGTGTGGACCAGTTGACGCAGTCTCATTAAAAATAATGTAAAGAATTCAAAAATCCGTGTGAAATATACGATGCGGACCAGTGGATACTTATGTTGAAGGGCATGTAGGTAAAGTTAAAGGTTTTTTAAAAAAAAAACTCACTATATTCTTCTATGCTAACATATCTGGATTTATCTCTGTTTACATTATAGACGTCATATAATGACACGTCATATTTCCAATATACTCGTACTATATCAAAGTTTTCCTATTCTTTCAAAATGTTTCCAAGATGAAAAAGATGGATTGCAAGGGGTCGAAGTCGAAGAAAAGAAATTTTTTAACTTCAAAACCTTTACATGTAAAAGTGACCCACACACCCATATTTTCAGCATACCTTTGAAAATTCAACACCTTTAGTAATAAAAAGTCTAGTAATAATAATAATAATTGGAGTAGGGTACTGAATTCCGATATACAGAAGAGTGTCGCTCATACAGCTGGCCAGGACCTAGAGCCCCGCTATAAAGTGCAACAGCCTTTTTTAGCTTTCATATATATATATATATATAAAATCCACAAAATATATATTTAAGTTTAATGTGGGATCCGAACCACGGTGGAGGGCTGGCATTCCCCACATTCACAAGATGTCTTGTCAGAGGTGAAGGAAGGGTTTAGTAATCAGATAAATCTGTGCCGGGGCCGAAGATTGAACCCTGGACCCCCAGCACAGCAGTCAGACACCTTACCCCTAGACCGCCAGGTCACCGTATAACTGTACTGAGCCAAAGATCCCGGCTTCGATTCTCATGCCTAAGTGTCATTTTTAAAATTTTCAGAATATTAATTTGAATAACCTAAAAGACCGAGTAAGTCATTTATAGCCAATCTTCTTAAGCCAACATCCCGACGGTGGGTTGGGTTTGATTTGATTTACATCCGTTCGGAGCTGGACCACGCGCTCAGTCCTTCGGCTGGTCAGTGCTGCCTACACCGTCTGGTATAAATCCCATGTGTTAAGGGATTTCAGAAAAATTGGTGATTTCCCGTTGCACTTACACACCGAATTTCAATGAGCGAACGCGAAAGGGCCCTACCAATGTCACCGGGAAAGCTATATTTACATACCTCACATGTTTCTTTTACATGTCCACAATCGACATGTGACCGACGGCTTTACTTCCCCTCCGAAAGAAGTTGCGCTACAGATTTTTATCAGCCAAGAAAAATCCGTCGACCGGGTTTGAACCCACAAACAACGGTCCCCGAGGTCGACTTGGAGCCGATACAGAGACGCAATTCACAACTTTTTATTATGACAAGAATTCACAAGTTCACTTATATTAAAGAGTATTGCTATATGGTACGAACTAACGATATAAAATATTTTGTGCAAGATTATTACCGCAAAGGCACTCTTTCAAGCCACACAGTTAAAATGTACAGGCTGGGCAAATTGCCGAGTGATAGGCCCATTGAATATGGGCACTAATAGTATTTACAATCAATATATAGGTCAGGGATCACCATGGTCAATGAAACTATCTACAAGACCTTACTACTGACCTGCAAGTTGAGTTTGGAACCGAGGAAGAAAGAAACTGATGAAATGATACATTTGGAGGAGAAACTTGGACTTTTAAGATGATGGAGAGCAAATACTTGGAGATCTTTTAAATGTGCTGCTGGAGAAGACTTGAGAAGATGAACAAGTCCTAAGAAGAGTGTGTGAGAAGATCAGGTGGATAGACAGGGGGACAAATGAACAAGTCCTAAGAAGAGTGTGTGAGAAGATCAGGTGGATAGACAGTGGGGACAAATGAACAAGTCCTAAGAAGAGTGGTGAGAAGATCAGGTGGACAGACAGGGGGACAAATGAACAAGTCCTAAGAAGAGAAGTGAGAAGAGAACCATTTTGGATGTTATGCTTCGGTACAAAGCAAACTGGATCAGACACATCCTTTAGGAGGAACTGTCTCCTGTACAACGTCATAGGAGGAAAGGTTGAGGGAAAGAGGAGCTTAGGAAGGAGGAGGATTCAAATATTGGCTACTGAACGAGAACTAAAGATCTTAATAATTGGGTTCTCTCAAGAATTTTTTTTTTTTTCCATTGTCACTGGTTGATTCCATTCATCGTATTTTTACGAAACTTAAATTAACAGTAATATCAAAAAATATATATGTATAGACATAAATATACGACTCGTGGAAACTTGAAAGAGTTAGTGTTTACCATTTGTTCACTATGCTCACGTAACCTAAAAATTATAATTCCCCTGGGAATAATTACATCAAAGAAAAACATGAATTGATTTTTTTTTTCTATATAAATTATGAATTTCAGTTATTACTAATACTGTATGGATTATATGTACGTTGTATGTATGATATAAGGTATACGAATTATTTTAATTCCTTTAAAATTTTCTCTTTTGTAGAGGAAAAAAAACCCATTTACACTAATATATTAGGAATGTGAAAGGTAAAAATCCAAAGGAAATGTATAAACATTTGTGTGGAGGGAGGGTCAGAAAACATTTAGGAAAAAACCAAACACCGGACCAGGATTCGAACCCCAATCTCCCCGTCATCATCGGCAGTCTAGTTTATTGAGAGGGGAGACACCTTAGACCATGCAGCCACCGAAGCGGATAGAACTAAATTAGCTTAACTCCAGTGAGTTGGCCCACAATCTAACCGTACCGACCGAGTTGTCTGTTGATGACGATAGAGCCAACTTTTGTGGCTAGAGGGTGTCACGTGGTCAGCAAAACGAACCCTCTGGCTATTAACCTCAGTTTTCTAGAATGGAGCCGCTACTTCTCTTTTTTTTTTAGTGAAGTAGCTCCTCCTTTGTCTTCACGAAGCTGAGTTTGACCTTATTACATAGCCACTGCTTCACGGATAAATACTGAAAGCGCCAGGGGATCGAACCTGGGACCTCTTGACCCCAAGACGACAAGAGGCGGTGCATGTTAATAGCTATATTTATATATGATTCTAATACAATTCTCGCTACGTCACAAAGCGCTCCGATGTTTGCCGCAGAAGCCGATTCTCTGCGCAAACTTGGAGCACCCTTCGGACGCGCATATCGAGATTATATGGTCTATTCCGTGCGCCCTGCAGTACCCGCCTTTCCGAGCTGGCTTCGGGCAACCTTCAGCTTCACAGCCCGGCATAATACCGACAAGCGGGTCGTAAAAAATACCTTTCTTGGCTTTTTTAGAGCAATCTTCTGACTCGCACAGTTCATCATAAGATATGCCACCATTTACCAAACAAGATCCGCTTTCAAGAGTTTTATCGGAACAATCTATTGTACTCAACTCTATATAAGAAGAAAATCCGCCATGTGTCGAGCTACCATCATCTCTCGTTGCTAGCTTGGAACAGCAATCCACATTGGGCTCATTATAAGAAATGTTACCGGTAAGCGTATAATACCCACTATGGCTATGTGATTTTAAATCATCTTCCACGATTGTATTGTCTTGATAATTAATAGTACCACCATGTGTCCTACAATATCCATATTTATTTGCTATTTTATAACAATCTTCCTTTGCACACTTTCTTTTGGTAGAAATTCCACCGTGTTTCGCACAATATCCACCTTTATTTGCTCGTTTGGAACAATTTTCTTCTATACATTTTCTTTTGATACAAACACCACCATGTTTTACACAATATCCACCTTTATTTGCTCGTTTGGAACAATTTTCTTCTATACATTTTCTTTTGATACAAACACCACCATGTTTTACACAATATCCACCTTTATTTGCTCGTTTGGAACAATTTTCTTCTATACATTTTCTTTTGATACAAACACCACCATGTTTTACACAATATCCACCTTTATTTGCTCGTTTGGAACAATTTTCTTCTATACATTTTCTTTTGATACAAACACCACCATGTTTTACACAATATCCACCTTTATTTGCTCGTTTGGAACAATTTTCTTCTATACATTTTCTTTTGATACAAACACCACCATGTTTTACACAATATCCACCTTTATTTGCTCGTTTGGAACAATTTTCTTCTATACATTTTCTTTTGATACAAACACCACCATGTTTTACACAATATCCACCTTTATTTGCTCGTTTGGAACAATTTTCTTCTATACATTTCATTTTGGTAGAAATACCTCCATGTTTAGCACAATATTCACCTTTAATAGCTCGTTTAGAACAATTTTCTTCTATACATTTTCTTTTGATACAAACACCACCATGTTTTACACAATATTCACCTTTAATAGCTCGTTTAGAACAATCTTCTTCTGTGCATTTCAGTTTTGTAAAAATACCTCCATGTTTAGCACAATATCCACCTTTATTTGCTCGTTTGGAACAATCTTCTTCTATACATTTTCTTTTGATACAAACACCACCATGTTTTACACAATATTCACCTTTAATAGCTCGTTTAGAACAATCTTCTTCTATGCATTTCATTTTTGTAGAAATACCTCCATGTTTAGCACAATATCCACCTTTAATAGCACGTTTACAACAATCTTCTTCTATACATTTCATTTTGGTAGAAATACCTCCATGTTTAGCACAATATTCACCTTTAATAGCTCGTTTAGAACAATCTTCTTCTATACATTTTCTTTTGATACAAACACCACCATGTTTTACACAATATTCACCTTTAATAGCTCGTTTAGAACAATCTTCTTCTATGCATTTCATTTTTGTAGAAATACCTCCATGTTTAGCACAATATCCACCTTTAATAGCACGTTTACAACAATCTTCTTCTATACATTTCATTTTGGTAGAAATACCTCCATGTTTAGCACAATATTCACCTTTAATAGCTCGTTTAGAACAATTTTCTTTGTTTAGCACAATATCCACCTTTATTTGCTCGTTTGGAACAATCTTCTTCTATACATTTTCTTTTGATACAAACACCACCATGTTTTGCACAATATCCACCTTTAATAGCTCGTTTGGAACAATTTTCTTCCATGCATTTAATTTTGATATAAACACCACCATGTTTTATACGATATCCACCTTTCCTGACCGGTTTTAAACGATCTTCTTTGGTGTGATTTATAGTGTCCGAATAGTTATCACACGTTAGGCCCGAACAATATCTATCTTTCACAGCGTGTTCAGGACAACTGTCTCCCTTACTCGTCTTGTGGTTGGATGTATCCTCAAGTCCCTGGCGATACTCATCGTCCATAGTTTGTCTGGGGCTGTCTGCTACTCCCTTGAGACTCCTGCCGATATAGATATCTCCGTGCGCGCCGCAAAACTCCCCTTCCGAAGCGTACTTGAAACAATCCTCTATCCTGCACATCTCAAGGATGTAGACGCGCCGGCGTACCGTCCAGTGTTTCCGGTCGTCCTCACAATCCGAACTGTTCCGACAGAAAAACTGCGAGTTGGAATCCTTATAGTTGTGCGAGGGTTCGAAACCGTCCGTATTCTCCTGTAACAAAACAGATATTTACATCAAACGAGGAACAAAATAATATTTCACAAAGAATGGTCTAAGGTAACGGCTCTCTAAGTGGGGTCTGCGGGCCCTCAGGCGTCCCCCGAGGCTTGTGCAGGGGGTCCACAAGATCGTCCAGCGAATCCGTGACATAACTTTATATATTTATGAGTTATTAGTAGGGTGACCTGGTGGTCTAGGGGTTCAGTCCTCGGTCCCGGCACAGATTAATCAGATTACCAAACCCTTCCTTCACCTCTGACAAGACATCTTGTGAATGTGTGGAACGTCAGGCCTCCACCGTGGTTCGGATCCCACGTTAAACTGTAGGTCCTCCATTTCATCTCTCAATCACCCTACCATTACACATTAGCGTGAGTGCGCATAACCCGAACGGGTAGTAAGACGCGGTGCTAATAATAATAATAATTATTACATAATGTTATATAAAAGGGTAGACTGCTGTTATCTACTAAACGCAATAGAGATAACTTCCCATATTAAGTCCCGGCGAGAAAGTGAGGATGAAAAGTGGGAGGGAAGGGAGGGGGTGGGGAGGGGGGGGGGGGTTGGCCACGCCACTTGTGCCTACATCTTTGAAAGGAGAATTTGGGAGTTCATTTTTATATTAGTTCACTAATCATCCAGTAAAAAACACTTTCAGAAAAAGCTTTGAATCGTTTTATGCCTTTTTCAACAAATTATTTGTGCGAACAAGGTGTTTTTTTTTGTGGTATGACAAAAATGTTTAATGAAATCATAGCTCGACATCCATCGGAGGGGAATTAAAGCCGTCGGTTCCGTGCGGCATTTAAAATAACCCTTAAGAGGTATTTGAAAAATGGACCTAGTCCAAACACGATGACATATCCAGGTTTATCTTTAGGCATTTGAAATTTCTGGGCAACATCACTATCGGAAAACATCACTTTAAAAAAGATCACTACAAGCAGAAGAATGTGTCATTACTTGATTAATAGCCCACAATATTTCAGCACGAGAAACTTCGTCTTTGACAAGGAAGCTCCGAATATAACAACTAGGTCTGGTTTCAGATCTCAAAACTACTTTATGGTCATTAGCACTAAAATGTATATCTCCATGTAGGCCTGCAGATGGCACCGCATTTTTAGCCGTAGGGACCAAGTCCGATATTTTTTTGCTCCCACTATCAGCGTTCACTCTGTCGACATGTTTCTTTCCCTCGGCGTGAGATCGGATTGAGGATATTCCCACATTACTTATATCAACGTTAGTTCTACACAAAGAACAATGGCCTTTACTTTTATCACAATCCACTTTTTGTAACCACAGACAGTCTCTAAACTCTGTGCTGTCCAACCAATCGTCTTTAAAAGAGGTTTTTCCTCCGAGTTTACTCATTTCTCCTTAAACACAAAGGTCACAAGATAATCAAATGGGATCTGCAGAATACTCACACCAGGTCAAGCTTAGGAAGGGTAGTTTTTCTTTTGGATGGATAGGGGAGGGAGGGGGGTGGGTTAAGGGAAGATCACAACAAATACTGTACTGTGCCATTGGAGTGTCAAGGTCAGGCAGGGACACCAATAGTTTGAACTTGAGCAGTTACTAGTAACTCATCACTCATAATGGTTACTGCTGGAACAAAGTTTCAAGTCGGTGACCTGGTGGTATAGGGGGTCAGACATCCGTGCTGGAGGTCCGGGGTTCATTCCTCGGTCCCGGCACAGATTTATCTGATTACCAAACCCTTCCTTCACCTCTGACAAGACATCTTGTGAATATGTGGGAATGCCAGGTCTCCACCGTGGTTCGGATCCCACGTTAAACTGTAGGTCCTCCATTTCATCTCACAATCACCCTACCGTTACACATTAGCGTAAGTGCGTACAACCCGAACGGGTAGTAAGACGCGGTGCTAGTAATAATAATAGTAATAATAATAATAACAAAGTTTCAAGGGAGAGGTTGGCTGCTAGTGTAGTCAAAACAGTTGTTTCTTTCTCTAGTATGTGAGGAGGAGGGGGGAGGGAGGGCTCAGTGTAGAGAGACTGAGAATAGGTAGGTCAGTAGGTGAGGCAAACATCCCCACTGCAAGGTCATCTGTGTGGCAAACAAGATAGACCAGAAGGGGGAGTAATTGAGGGGTGGTCAAAATAGAACTATCAGTAGTCCGAATAATATCAGGGGTCTCAAAATGTTTAATCTTAACATTTCACTCAATATAAATAAAGGCTAAATATTTTTTCCAGTATCCTATTCAAAATTCCGGTATATTTCAGTATTTCCGGTATCAAAGTTTATCAAGTATAATTCCAGTATTGGTAGACACCATGGATGGGTGGTTTCTCTTGTTAAAGCGTTTCTTTGCTTCAGATAGACAAACATGGGAAAAAAGAGCTTCGTTTCATTTCTTCCGAGCCAGCTTTTAATAGATTTAAGAAAAAATACTAACCAAAAAATTTAAAACTCCAGCTTTTAGGTACACATGTTTGTGCACAGGGGATATTGATTCTAAAAATCTTTAGCTCTGCGTGCAATAAATATCAAACAGCGCTCATGACAGACACACAAATGTAACACAAACCCGTCATTTTATTAACATAAATTTATAAAACTGGAACACGTAAACAAACAAAGTAATGTCTGAATAGTTAATTAATTACAGAACAAATGGTGTAAATAAAACTATTAGCTACTCACCAAAATGCCTCCATTGGTTGATTGGGAGATACAATAAGGAGGTTCCGTCATTATGCGGTGGTCTTGATCATCGTCTTCTGATATAAAGGGCTGACTCATGAACCCTTGACTTTCAAACAAAATCTGTAATTGGATCATTTATTTACAGTCAAACGTTCATAGGAAGAACCTTATCTGACAGAACATTTACTACAGTCCAATGCTCATAGGAAGAACCTTATCTGACAGTTAGAACAGTTACTACAGTCCAATGTTCATAGGAGGAACCTTATCTGACAGCTAGAACAGTTACTACAGTCCAATGTTCATAGGAAGAACCTTATTTGACAGAACATTTACTACAGTCCAATGTTCATATCAAAAGCTCTCACTCTCACGATGCAATAAACCGACTTCTGATGGACGGGGAGATTTAAGTTTGAATCCCCATCAGGTGTATTAAGAATTGTTTTTCTTTAAGCCACCTTCAGTGCAATTAATGAATCCCCGTACAATTAATTCTGTAGCACTGTGATCCCATTTGTGAGCCATCTGCGGCCCCACAACACATTTTATTGTAGCCTGCCAATCCGGCCAGTGTTTTAAATAAATAACAGAAAAAGATGTCACCCGAATTGCATAGCGGAAATAAATAATCTGGGTTACCAAAAACAGGTCCGATTTTTGGCGACCCTAGATTTTCTGTTAAACACTTAAGTTTGTAACGAGCTCAATTCAGCCCTGTGAGGAGAAATGAGAAGCTATTTTAACTAAAATGTAGTGGTCTCAGGCTAGAAAACTGAGATTAACGGCCAGTGGGTTCTTTGATCTGACCACGCGGCACCCTTTATCCGCGTAAGTTTTGCAATGATAAGTTCTTAAAAGATTATACGAACTGTACCTTCTTCCAGTTATAGTAAAATATACACAAAAAAAGAGGGGGGGAGGGGGGGCGGGGTGTTTCCTTAACCCTTTCCCTTTAGCGGGTGTTCTTTGTACAAACGTTCACTGGCGTGGGCGCGAATTATCTTGTTCAATGTAATAAGTTATTGTAGTCCAATTTATCAATGAACCACTGTACTTTTTAGCCAGTCTGAATACTTCATATTTAAGCTAAAAGATGGGGCCACCAGTTCAATGCTATAATACTACCCTGAATACAGGAATAAATGAGAAAGTCCTACGCCTTAGCTCAGTCGGTAGCGGACAGTTTGGTGACCTGGTGGTCTAGGGGGGTAAAGTGTCGGACTTCTGTGCTGAGGGTCCGGGGTTCAATCCTCGGTCCCGGCATAGATTTATCTGATTACCAAACCCTTCCTTCACCTCTGACAAGACATCTTGTGAATGTGGGGAATGCCAGGACTCCACCGTGGTTCGGATTCTACGTTAAACTGTAGGTCCTCCATTTCATCTCACAATCACCCTACCATTACACATTAGCGTAAGTGCGTATAACCCGAACGGGTAGTAAGACGCGGTGCTAATAATAATAATAATAATAATCAGTCGGTAGCGCGTATGCCTCCGGAGCTAAGGGTTCCCGGGTTTGATTCCCTGTATGGCTGAAAATTTTTATCATTGGTGAAATGTGGGTTTATCCTTTCACAGTGATGAATTACCAGTCGGAGGGCTGGTCGTTGTGTCTGTTTCTATATTTAAGATTAGTGTTATTAGTATATAGGCGTATAACCTGAACTGGTAGTAAGAGACACGGTGTTAAAAAAAATCAAGAAAATACATGAGTAGGGAAAATATTTGTCAGAGAAGAGCATACCATTGTAAAATGTCTGTCGGGCCTTGCTTATGCCAGGGAACGGGTTAACGAGATGTGGGATTCAGAGAGATTTGAGCCATGAGATTATATTTACCTCATTTCCACGTTTGAAAGAAAGCGAACGCTCCTCTGTTTCAAGACCGTCTTTGACTTCCGTCTCGGTGGTGTCATTTCCGTAATCTTGGAAAAACAACTCGATCTGTGAAATGTAATAAAGAATTTTTTTTTAAATGGAATACTAACAACATCATACAAATACAAGTAAAAACATGTTTTTTTAAAAGGAATTTTACATGTCTAGGAATCCACATCGGTGGTTGATTGAATTATTCAAAGTGTCGCTTGTCTAAAAAAAAGATGGGGCGATCAGGGTTTGCATCATTCACCGTCACATTTTCCTCTCTCTCTCTTGATATCTCCACACACACACACACACGCACGCACGCACAACGCTTAATACGCTTACCGATTAGTACATTAATGGGTTAGGAATGGGGAAGGATGTATATAGATGAAGTGAAGCCGCATTTGTGTGGAGGGAGAGTGGAAAACCATTTAGGAAACCCCCACTCCCCATTCATGTGACCGAGATTCAAACCTCAATCTCCCCGTCCTCGGAAGTCTAGCTCGACACGAAACTAGTGCGTTAGCTAACTAAGCCATCTTGGCGGGTGATATCTTATATAGAGCAAATTTTAATATTTAATAATCTTACCTCGGACTTGAGTTTAAAATTGTCTTTCGCGACAACTTCGGGGCTTTGTCCCGTGTCGATTGTTTTATTTTTCAAGATCTGCGTGATATCGTCTTCCATTTTGATAGGTGGTTCAGTGTCACATGGTTCCAATTTTAAACCTAGAACAAGTTTTTAAAGTCTTTATAATGTTTAGTTTTTACCTTTTGAAAATAGATCTTCTCGTTCCAACAGTGTTAGGAGGCAAAGAGGAATATGATTTAATCAAAGCCAGATTATTTGTATTTGTTTTAAAGTTAATAGGCCTATTGTTGTTTTTATTTTAAGATAGTAATTATTATTATTATTATTATTATTAGCACCGCGTCTTACTACCCGTTCGGGTTATACGCACTTACGCTAATGTGTAATGGTTTAGGGTGATTGTGAGATGAAATGAAGGACCTACAGTTTAACGTGGGATCCAAACCACGGTGGAGGCCTGGCATTCCCTACATTCACGAGATGTCTTGTCAGAGGTGAAGAAAGGGTTTGGTAACCAGATAAATCTTTGCCAGGACCGAGGATTGAACCCCGGCCGCCAGCGTGGAAGTCTGACACCTTACCCCCCTAGACCACCAGGTCCCTCAAGATAGTAATAAAAAAGTTCACTAAGTTAAGCCTAAGTTAAGTTTTTTTTTTTAGTGTAAGGCATCTTTTACAGGGAGAGATTCTTGGTGTCTTGACCAATAAAATTCCTGACTTTGTCCTTGATTATTTCCCAAAATTCGCCGATTTAAAAGTATGTCACACCCTTCTTCTCATACACCCCTCCCATTTTTATGCACATTTTTTTTTATGAATAGTTATAAGTTTTAAAATGTAAATGATTTTTTTTTTCTATTTGTATTAACATAGTCTATTAGGAATTACAAAATTATAAAACATATTACACATCTACAACCAAAAGACAGTATGAATCACATCGTAATTTACTGATTTAATGATTATTATATTTCATACTTTGAGTAATATATTTTCCTGGATTTGTTTTTAAATAATTTACCTAATTCCCGATTTTCCCCGACCACTTCAAATTCTCGGTTGACTCCAGTATTCCTGGAGGATGGACACCCTAGTATCTAGTTCGATCGCCCCTGTATGTCCCTCTCTGTGGGAACAGAACGTTGTCCAGGGTATACCTTGGAGGTTGTCTATAAGTCGTTCCCGCAATGAGATTACATCATAATCGTTAATATAAAGGTGTGGCGCCAATAACGATATTAAACCTAACTTTAAGCTTAACTAACCAAACCACGGTTACCGTCGAGATAGTTCCCCTTTCAGGAAAATTATTCATGCTACTAGCAGGGAATCGAACCTGGGACCCCCAGGTTTGTTTGTAGCCAGGTGCACAGAACACTGTACCACTGGGCCCGTTTAGTATTATGTTTCGACACAAAGAGTTACGATAAGGGTATTGGTAGCACGCTAACATAGTTTTTAGCACACTAACAGGGTTGGTAGCACATTAATAGGGTTAGTAGCACGCTAACAGGGTTGGTAGCACGCTAACAGGGTTAGTAGCATGCTAACATAGTTTTTAGCACACTAACAGGGTTGGTAGCACATTAATAGGGTTAGTAGCACGCTAACAGGGTTGGTAGCACGCTAACAGGGTTGGTAGCATGCTAACAGGGTTAGTAGCATGCTAACAGGGTTAGTAGCACACTAACAGGGTTAGTAGCACACTAACAGGGTTAGTAGCAGACTAACAGGGTTGGTAGCATGCTAACAGGGTTAGTAGCATGCTAACAGGGTTAGTAGCACACTAACAGGGTAAGTAGCACACTAAGAGGGTTAGTAGCACGCTAACAGGGTTGGTAGCACGCTAACAGGGTTAGTAGCACGCTAACAGGGTTGGTAGCATGCTAACAGGGTTAGTAGCACGCTAACAGGGTTAGTAGCACACTAACAGGGTTAGTAGCACGCTAACAGGGTTAGTAGCACACTAACAGGGTTGGTAGCACACTAATAGGGTAAGTAGCACACTAAGAGGGTTAGTAGCACACTAACAGGGTTAATACAAGGAAGTTCACCCACAAAAAGGAAGAAATTACATAGACCCCTAAAGTGACAAAACCCTTGTGGAAAATTAATTTCAAAAGCACCCGGCCAGTATTCGAAGCCTAACCACCACTTTAACGGTGAGCTAGTGTGACGAGTCTAGCCAACCTTTTTCTGACCTTTGCCAAAGGTTGAGAAATACTTTTAAAATGTATTATTTTTGTTTTAGTGAGCATTTCTTATTGCAAATTTACAAAGCTATGTGTGATTGCATAGAATGTTGCTAGCTTTTCAATTTTAATTTTTGATATTTGATTCAATTTAATTATTTATTAACTGGCAGATTAAGAGCCCATATCTGTGTAGAAACTACCCCAGGCGTGCTGGATCCCTGGAACACTAAGAGATACCCCTGGTGGGGCGATTTGATTTCGGTTGCGTTTAGAGGAAATGTACCCATATTTGTGTGGAGAGAGAGTGGGAAACCGTTTATGAAAAAACCCCATACCCGACTGAGATTTGAAAGTCAATCTACCTGTTACTATTGGCAGTTCAGTCTACTCCGATAGTAACGTCCAAGACCATGTGACCACCAAGATGGTTTCAAAAATGATCGTATTTTTTATTAAAATTTTAATAAAGGTAGCACCCGCCTCGGTGGCGTAGTTGGCTAACGCGCTTGTCGTGTTGAGCTCGACTGCTGAGGATGGGGGAGATCGAGGTTCGAATCTCGGTCGGGTGAACTGGGGGGTGGTTTTTCCTGAATGGTTTTCCACTCTCCCTCTACGCAAATGTGGGTTCACTTCCTCTCATTCAACCTTCTCAATTCCTAATCCATTAGCGTAATTAGTACTTAAAGCGTATAACCTGAACGGGTAGTAAGACGCGGTGCTAAATATTAAATAGTATTAATAAAGGTAGCAGTTAGCGATAGTATGAGGGTGTCCAGAATACGTATATCATTTGATAAGCAGCATGATGGGGTTAAATTATTATTATTATTATTATTAGCACTGCGTCTTACTACCTGTTCGGGTTATACGCACTCACGCTAATGTGTAATGGTAGGGTGATTGTGAGATGAAATGGAGGACCTACAGTTTAACGTGGGATCCGAACCACGGTGGAGGCCTGGCATTCCCCACATTCACAAGATGTCTTGTCAGAGGTGAAGGAAGGGTTTGGTAATCAGATAAATCTGTACCGGGACCGAGGATTGAACCCCAGACCTCCAACACAGAAGTCTGACACCTTAACCCTAGACCGCCAGGTCATCATGGGTTTAAAACCATCTAATTTTTTCCTTGTGTTTATAAACAATCTGTTAATACAAACATAATAGCATTTGTTTATTGGTTACTATCTTTGTAATTTACACACGCAGCAGGTGGGGGATCATTGCGGATACTTAATATCAAAAATGACCCGCTTCAGTGGCCGGACGGTGTGACGCGTTACTCTCGTGTTGGACTAGACTACCAAAGACAGAAAGATCGGGGTTCAATCCCGGTCGGGGGAACTGAGAGTGGTTTTCCCTAAATGGTTTTTCACTTTACCTTCACACAAATGAGGGTGAGTGGATTATAGTAATGTAAATTAATACCTAATAATATAATACTGGCCATCATATTTAATTAATATACTATTTAAGTGTAATTTCATTTTATGTAGTCCACCATCTGCGGATGAAATAGGTGAATTATGAGTCGGACATTAATTTTATTCAAGTTTTAACTAAGTTGACATCGTAAAAAAGAGAAAGTTAGGTTAATGTTAGTTATGTTTTGATATAAATAGGCGTGATTATTACTTGAGGCGAGTAGTATGTTGTATCATTTTTAGGGCCTGATGTTTGTTTAGTATTCTTGTTTACGTTTAATGACTAGATATAATGGATTGATGTGGGAATTTGTAAAAATATTAGATATAAACTTTTAGCTAAAAAAGGCCTAACAGTTCAAATAACGCGTATTAAGCGTGGCATAATTTAATCTACGATATCAATAATCATTTATTTAGACAACACCTAATAAATTAATTTGAAATAATAAAATAAAATAGTGAGATTAGATACTTTACGTTTTAAAACAACATGGCATTCCGCCATTTTATAACCAAGCTGTGTTTATATATCATCAGGCTATGACAAGCACTACAAAAATTTCAAAATATTTCATTGCTTCCAACTGCTTGCTAGCCAAACTTTATGTGGTTAATTCTTAAAAGAGCTAGAAAGACCAAAGAGCGTCCGGCCCTGTCAACTAAACTTTTCTTTTTACAAACATATTTTAAGGAGAGCAATAATAAATTGATAAATAATAATTACTAATAAATTAGAATTAAATAAGTTTAGATGTAAGTAAGAATAGAAAAATTATTAATAATGTATAATAACATAACTTATACCGTAGATGAAACAATCGGTGTTGATAAAATAAACACATACAAATTATAATTAAAAACTCACGAGTTGAGAACGTCTTATTAGTGATAAATTAAGAACGACAGAAAAATATTTTTTTAAATATTCAACCTCAAATGACCATATAAAATGGTTGTAAATAGAGTTTAAGTGAAAATAATAAAATACTGATGATGATGATGATGATACAATTAACAGAAAATAAAATAAAAGATTAATAAAGAGATAATGATATTGAGAATGGAAAATGATGTTGCATTATAATATAGAGTATTAATTAAAATGAAATACATTGCAATATATCTGAAAGTTAAATAATTAAATTTTATATTGTGTATGTCTAAGTGAAGAAAATTAAATGGTAATAAATATAGATTGTTTATCACCTTTAATCCTCTTCTCTTTTGATCAATGACTGTGTCAAATATTTAAGGAAGACGCGTTTCAATGCGTCATATCATCATCCTCAGGTCCTGATCTAAATGAGATAGATATAACCCCATTCTGTGTTGTATTGAGACGGCCATCAATAGCAAATTGAATTAAAATTTATTTGCGACCATTATTGATTAATTTCTCTGAATAATATTAAATATGCGTCTCTCCTGTGTGAACAAGATAGCGGAGCGGGTCATATTGAAACGTCTTCTACCCGATTATCAGTTCGGACCCGCTACTTTTCCGCCCGCGCGCTATCCCGGGTCGTTGATCAGATTACGGACGTGCTTTCCAGACGCGTTCACACAGGGTTTGTAGTATTGGACGTCCAGGGGGCGTTTGACTCCGTGTCTCATTCTTGTCTTCTTCTTAAACGGCTTGCTGTTGGACTGCCTATTCACTTACTTCACCTCTTTCGATCTTTTCTGTTAGGCCGAACGTTCCAGGTTCGCCTGAACGCCGTGTTATCATCTTCCCATCCTATACTTGCCGGTGTCCCTCCTCTACTCCTGGTTCATCCACAACATCCCTCTTCCTCCAGGTTGTAACTTGTCCCTTTATGCAGATGACATAGCGCTTATGGCTCAGTCCATTGACGTCCACGTTCTCCTGGGCAAGCTTTCCTGTGCCCTTTACTTCACCTCGTGGGAGCTCCTGCTCTACCTGGCCAAGACACAGGTTATAATGTTCAGCCATTGTCATCCTGGGTGTTTCCCTCCTCTGTTATTTGGGGGAGTCATTCTTCCTTGGCAAGATTCCGTTCACTATCTGGAGGTCACATTGGATCGTCGTCTTCACTTCATTGAGTATTTCACTATTGTTCGCAACAAGGCGCGTAGGGTAATGTATGCCCTGGCCCCTGTCTACTCTGTCCTATCACGGCAGATCACCCTATTTCAATCTTACATTCTTTCAGGTCTTCTTAGTCAGCTCCCGTCTGGTATCATGTCCCTCCCCCCACCCCCCTAACCTTAGACCATTGGTTTCCTTTTTACACCGTAGCCTCCTTCTTATCTTGAGTCTTTCTCCCCGATCCCGAAACTCTGAGATCTACGCCACACCATAATGACTGATTACACTATGGCCCTAATTTACAAGCTACACCATAGTGGAACCAAGGTAGGTAGTAGTCTTACCTTGACTAATTACACCATGGATCTATCTTATAAGATGCACCATAGTAGATCAGCTTCAAGCAAGGCCATGACCTGGTATTTAAGAAATTGGTTAGAAAGCGTTCTGTAGCCGCCACCAATGGCGCGGGCCTTTGGTTCGAGAAGCTTTCTAAGCAGTTGGAGGGGTACGAGGCTCGGTACATCTATCATTCAGAATTGCTTGCCAGACCGAAGGATGTCATTGAAAGGAAAGACCCGCCACAGAGGAATAGACCGACGGTACTACTTTGCACAAGCAGCGATGGCTCGGACAAACGAGTGAACCATCATTATTGAAAACACTGTGAAACCACAGTATTTTAACACCGTGAAGAAGCTGCCCGTGACCTACTGTGTCAAGTCGAAAGCGTGAATAGAGTCGGATATGCTTTTCCTGCATCATTCAGCACACAAGGAAGGAACATTGTTTTTACTTGTAGACAATTATTCTGCTCATTCTCCAGAGATATCCTTTTTGAGGATTGTAAAAGGTGGGTTTTTACTGCCCTTTCTGCACCAGTGCCTCTTTATTTGTGTGTGATCAAGTGTTTCGAACAAGTGTAGAGGTCTCTGGGTGTCTGATGGGACGCGTAGAAAAGGGTTCAACTTAAGATAGATATCACACGGGCCATTCACTTTGGTGTTTCGGCATGGAAACAAAGTGACCTGGTCTAAGATCCGGACCTGTTTAGTAAAGTGCGACCACACAAAGAAAAAAAAAATGGTCGGACGTGACGAAAGAGGTGATGACAATGGCACGCAAGATGAAGATTGTGTTCGACTGGGGTTGGGGGCAGCGCTGGTGTGAACTTTGACACGTGCGCGTGTCTGTGCTCCAGGAGCTTGCAACGTATGGTGTTTCGTGTGTGGAAGAAATGTGTGGTAGGGCGGGAAGTGGAAGTTGCTAGGAGGGGCAAAATGGTGGTGAGGATGACGGTGAAGCCGAGCTCGAACGGGTCTCAAGTTTTATGGAAGCACTTTATATACGTTTGAGGCGAAGAGGGCAATTTGTGTATGGTCATTATATTGCCGAAAGAGAACAAGCAAACATTGTTAATATTGAAATTTATTGTTCGATTTAAAAAAAAAGGAAGGGTCTTATAAACAAATGAAGATTAGTGACCTTTAAAAAATGAAAAAAAAGGAAGGGTCTAATAAACAAATAAAGATTAGTGACCTTTAAAAAAGGAAAAAAAAATGTGAAGTGTATTTGACATTGGAAACTATAACATTGCGTATATTTTTTGATTAAATAAATACATATAAATAAATCTGAGAGTTCTTATTAATGTTATATAGACTCCCATATTTATCATTTTCCCATATCATTCGTATATATATATATTTTTTTCCAAGATCCTTGACGAAAATGATGACTCGAGGTTTCTCTCTCATGTTCTAATCATAGTAGTTCACTTAAAAACTTCCGATGGGATTTCCTTGAGCGATAAAAATCTGTAGCATAGCTTTCTTCGGAGGAGAAGTAAGGCCAGTGTTTCCGTGTCGATTTTAGCTTGTAAAAGAACACTGAGGTAGGACCTATAACAGGCCAGCATTGAAAAGTACACAAGTACCTTATAAATACATATAATAACAAGATAAGAATCAATAATAGTTAAATAGAGATGCACATACTGATGAACAATAAAATAAAATAGGAGATAATAATAACCAACTGGTTGTTGGTTATTCCTGCTTAGCTCTCTTCAATGCTACAACACGAGAAGCTTCAGTAAGCTTGTAGTCCATTTCTCGGAATAGTCCTGTTGAATCTAGCTTCCATCTTTTTTTAGACCATTTCCATTAGGGGGAAAAAAAAAGAAGCTTTTGTCTCTGTCCTTGTGTTGAGGATAAATAGTTTGTCAATGTTGCTTCAACTTTGTTTGTTTCATAGAATTTTTACAAAGATTTTCTGCAAATAACACATTGAGGTCTTTGCTCTTTATTAATGATATGAAGACATACTGAACATATTAATTATCTTAGCATCTTTATATGACACTCATGTTGGGATACAGAATCTGTGGATAAAAAACAATAAAAAGTTAAATAAAACTGAATGCGTCAACAATACACCGATCATGAGATGCGTGATCGCTGCCCACACCCTAAGCGTAATAAAATGGACTGTATGGTAGGAGGGCGAGGGGGCAACTTACCGATTTACTTCTGCAGTCCAAACTATGGATCTGTTCCGGGTAGCTGCAACGCGCACAACGTCTTCCACACAAAGTTTGAAGGCACTGCTGTTCAAGAACAGCTTGCAGAGCACCGTTCAGCAAGTCCAGCGGATAAAACCAAACAAATTGTTTATAAACCAAGTACAAGGCTCAACACAACCAGTCGCCGTAAAGTTCCCCGCTACGATTGAACTACTAAAGCACGTGCGATTTTCTCAATTCTAAAGCACAGCTCACAATTAAAAAAAAAAAGCTACTGGTACACCAGGTTAAGAAAGCACAAGTACCGCTATTCATTATAAGTTGCCTTGTTGGACTGAGGAAGGACGAGGGAAGGACCAGTCCATATAACAAAAAAATACGAACAAACAATAACTAAAAATGGAATATTTACACAGATAAAAAGTAAATGTTGGCTTTACTTTTTTATTTAATCTGTGTAATACAATAAAGTGTGATGTCCTGTATATTATGCAACGTCTGAAATGTTGTTGTTTGAAGAAAAAATGTTTTTTTAAACAGATTTAGTCTGTGGTCTTAATCCCTTCCCCACCTAGCTGAGAACCCCTGCTCTAAGACTTCCCTAACCAGCCACTCGCCATACAAGTTGAATAGATTGGTTGACAAACATCATCCCTATCTCACTCCTCTTGTTTTTTAAACAGATTTAGTCTGTGGTCTTAATCCCTTCCCCACCTAGCTGAGAACCCCTGCTCTAAGACTTCCCTAACCAGCCACTCGCCATACAAGTTGAATAGATTGGTTGACAAACATCATCCCTATCTCACTCCTCTTCTTATCTCTACGCTGTTGATTTCTCAACTCAATCTTCACACGCTGTCCTAGGTACAGTTTTGCAATCAACCTTCCGTCACTCCGGTTGTTACTGATCTTGAATATTTCCATCAGTTTCTTCTATTCTACTCTATCAAACTCTTTTTGCCAGCCAGTTGATGAAACCCATTTAAACTTCTTCCTCGACTTCCAGAATTCTTTCTGAAATTATTCTCAACATACTGATGACATCTCTGGTTCCTTTTATGAATCCAAATTGTTCTTCTTCCATCGCACCTTTTATTTTATTTTCTAGTAGCTTGTTGAGTATTCTTATCACAATCTTCAAGTAAAATACCTCAAATAGTAAATAAAAAATAAACTTGATGATGATAAGATTACTTTCAAAGAATGCTTTTCGCCACTGTCCTGTACGGTATTAACAGGCGAGAATTTGGCACAGGCTTTTATTATAACACAAACAATTAATTAACTAGGAGTCTACCTTTGCGAATGGTGACAGAGTACCTGGAATGATGAGATGATATCTGGGGCGCCCCAATCTTGAGTATTGAGCACTTAATAAAATAATTATTTCACACGAGAGAGTTTCAGGGCTTTGTACCTCGAGACATAGAGACGCTTGAACACTGGTTTTACCGTTATACAAA
>CABFVX010001804.1:45774-71143 GCA_902151425.1 Timema shepardi | reverse complement strand
AAAAGCGCGGGTGTAGGCGAGCCCAGAGCCAGTAAGAGAGAAGGGTCAATGTGGTGCTGCCACCTACTGCTAATAAGTTTAATTAACTACAAACAAAATAGAGCACAGCTGGCTCAGTAGGTATAATCACACTAAACAGCCACTTATGTAAAATTCCTGTGTTTTATACATACTCCACCTTTATGGGATTTGTTAGGACAATCTTTAACACTGCATTTCTTTTTGTAAGACACCCCTCCGTGTGCTATACATAACCCACATTTCTGACTTTGTTTGAAACAATCTTCTATAGTGCACTTCTTTTTGTAAGACACCCCCCCGTGTGAAATACATAACCTACCTTTAAGGGACCTCTTGAAGCAACTTTCTACAATGCACTTCCTATAATCTAAAACACTCCCATGCGATACACACAATCCACCTTTTAGGGCTTGTTTACAACATTTTTCTACAGTGCACTGTTTAAGAGCACAATCATCTCCGTGCGCTGCACAAAATCCACCTTTTTGTGCTATATCAGAACAACCCTTAAAACTGCACTTCTTTTGACAATGTGATGCGCATAATCCACCTCTTCGTTCTTGATTGGGACAATCTTCCACGCTGCACTTCTTTTTGTAAGAAATCCCCCCGTGCGACGAACAGGTACCACCTTTCAAGGCTTGTCTGGAACAATTCTCCACGCTGCACCTCCAACGACAATAGCCGCCCCCATGTTTCGAGCATAACCCACCTTTTTGCGCAAGCTTAGAACAATCCTCTACACTGCACTTCTTTTGACAGAAACAACCCTCATGTGCCGCACATAATCCACCTTTTTGTGCTGGTTTAGAACAATCTTCTACGCTGCACTTCTTTTGAAAATGGCCAACCCCGTGTACCGCACATAATCCACCTTTTTGTTCGTGATTGGAACACTCCTCGACGCTGCACTTCTTTTTGTAATAAATCCCCCCGTGCGACGAACAGGTACCACCTTTCAAAGCTTGCCTGGAACACTCCTCGACGCTGCACTTCTTTTTGTAATAAATCCCCCCGTGTGAAGAACAGGTCCCGCCTTTATAGGCTTGCTTGGAACAGTTTCTAACGCTGCACCTCCAGCGACTTAAACCACCATGTGCGACACATAAGCCCCCTTTTTGCGCTCGTTTGGAACAATCGTCGACGCCGCATTTCTTTTGACAATAACCGCCCCCGCTTGCGATACAGAGACCACCTGTTTTACCCTGTTTACAACAATCAACATCGCATTTTGTTTCGCAAATATTATTGTCAATCACTGAATGCGTTTTAGTTTCTTCGCACTCAGAATTATTTTCCGACGATAGCCGTGTGGTAGACTGGGAAGATATGGAATCTTGAGCACACATCTGTAATAAAACAAACAACTTCAATTAATCGCATAATAAAACTCTGCTTCATATAACAAAATTAATGGAAAAAAAATAATCAATTTTATCTTCTGAGTTGGAGAAACAAATATTAGCGACTGTTTGGTGACCTGTTTTTTTTTTGACAACAAAATTACTTTGGTAAACGAGTGAACGTTATATAGGCATAATTCACTCACACGAAACATTAAACTTTAACTATATGGTGAGTATCGACTTTTTCCTTGGTATCACGGTAAAAACAATCAGGCGACTTGCGGCTAGCGCACGGCATGGGTAGTGGGTGGCGCAACTTCCGACGCGTCTGCGTTGCTGTGATGCGCAGGATATTCAAACAAAAAAAATATTTTAGTGACTTTATGACCAGAATTTTGAAATTTCGCTACTTCCCCCGCCTTCCACCCCCCAATTAGTAGCTTTTTCATTACTGGTTGTGACCCAGTAGACACTCTGGTTTAACCCAGGAGATGGCTACTGGTCAATTTAGCCGCAATTTTCAGCAAACCATGTAAGGCTACTACATCACCAATAAACACCAATCTTTGCAAATAAATAAAGTACTTTCAAATAATATTTGAGTATGACCAAAATATTTTTTTATATTTTTAGCACCGCTTCTTACTACTTGTACAGATTATAAACATATAGAGAAATGTTTATATTATTTTTAGGGCTATGAAAAAGCCTCACAGTTAGTTTGTCATTGACCGGCTATGTATACGTCACACTCCAATCGTGAAATTGCCCAGTACCTAGAATGGGCAAATTTATGGCCTCTCTTTCTGACCATTTCACAAACTGGGCAGCTCCAATAGTTATCCAATTTTTATACTTTATTAAATGGTCAGGCCAAGAACTGGTTTGGGTCTTTTATTATTATTATTATTAGCACCGCGTCTTACTACCCGTTCGGGTTATACGCACTTACGCTAATGTGTAATGGGTAGGGTGGTTGTGAGATGAAATGGAGGACCTACAGTTTAACGTGGGATCCGAACCACGGTGGAGTTCTGGCATTCCCGACATTCACAAGATGTCTTGTCAGAGGTGAAGGAAGGGTTTGGCAATCAGATAAATCTGTGCCGCGTACCGAGGATTGAACCCTGGCCGCCAGCACAGAAGTCTGACACCTTACCCCTAGACCGCCAGGTCACCACGGGTCTTTTAAGTTAATCGTAAACTTTTAGTCATATTAGAATGGAAGGTTGGGTTAAGTTAGGTTGAGTTACTTTAATATGATATCCCACAAATAATTTCATAGCTAAGCTTGTAGTAGATAGTACAATAGGTTCAAGTACATGTGATGGTCAAGCAGAAAATCTGTTTCACGGAATGAGCGGAAATTTACCTAATTTATGAAATGGGAAGTTTCTTTATCTGGCTCTATCGGGGTCTAACATATAAGAGCATAGTGTCTACTCAACTTGACCAATGAAATTCACGAATTCATCCCTCATTTCCTTAAATTCCCGACTCAAGGGTATGTGACACCTTTATACTCATTTATTATTATTATTTTTTATGAATAATAATAATAATAATAAAAATAATGAGTTCTAAAATTTAGATATTGTTTTTTTATTTATATCAACATAATCTACTAGGAATTAAAAATGTATAAAATATAAAACACATCTAAAAAAAAGACATTTTGAATCACTTTGTAATTAACTGATTTAATGATTATTATGGTTAATATTTTAAGAAAAAACTACATTTTTCTTCCCGAATGGGTAGTAAGATAATAATAATAATAATTTTTTATTTTATTTTATTTCTCTTGGTATAATATACCAAATTCCCGACTTATTCCCATTTTTTTTCTGGCCACCTCAAATTCCCGGCTAGTTCCAGTTTTCCTCGGACGATAGACACCCTGAATAACCGGGGGACTACACCAAGGTGACCCAGTAAGGGTGAGCTCTCACTAACTTTCAAGTGAGCTGAAGAGTAGACCTAAATAACTGACCTAACCTTGACAGTAACGAGTAATGACGTTCTCGCGGAAATGTGAGTTTTCATACTTTCGATTGTTCTCGCCTGGGTGAAATAATCTGATTATCTTTGTCGGTCTATTTAATTCTTTACAAAACATCAAGCAAGGAAAACAATACAAAGGAATTGATTGAACTACAGCCAGAATGTTAGGCGTATTTTTAGTAAATGTTCACTTGAAATTTGGGTTTGTAATAAAATTATAACTTTGTCAACTAAACTTGAGCCGATTCTGTGAGTGCATGGTATAAGGCAGGTCTGTCCAACTTATGGCTCACGGGCCGCATATGGCACTAAGAAGCATATTTTGTGGCCTGCGACGCATTAGAAAGTTAGAATATATATATATATGTATATATATATATATATATATATATATATATATAAAACGTGAGTTCCATAAACACGATGAAACTTAAATTAAATATAACATCAGTTCCATAAACACAATTAAACTTAAATTAAATATAACGTGAGTTCCATAAACACTATTAAACTTAAAGTAAATATAACAACAGTTCCATAAACACGATGAAACTTAAATTAAATATAACATCAGTTCCATAAACACAATTAAACTTAAATTAAATATAACGTGAGTTCCATAAACACGATTAAACTTAAAGTAAATATAACATCAGTTCCATAAACACGATTAAACTTAAATTAAATATAACATCAGTTCCATAAACACGATTAAACTTAAATTAAATATAACATCAGTTCCATAAACACGATTAAATTTAAAGTAAATATAACATCAGTTCCATAAACACGATTAAACTTAAAGTAAATATAAAGTCAGTTCCATGAACACAATTAAACTTAAATTAAATATAACGTCAGTTCCATAAACACAATTTAACTTAAATTGTACTGTACTGTTTATACATTATTTTAACATATTTAATGTGATGTATTAGTTAGCTAAAATAAAATTAATACTGTACAGACCTCATTTCTACGTGAGCGGCCCGCACATTGTCTAGGAATATAAAATGAAGCCCTGGGGTAGCTTCAAGTCCAGGGTAGCTACAAACATATTTTTAAAAATTTCCTGACTTTCCCAGGTTTTCCAGACAACATTTTTTCAATTTTCCCAGACTAATATTTTTCCAGTTTTAATGGTGGATGATGACTTTTGTTATTATTGATCAAAACAATAAAATTGTTTATATCTAATAAACATAAACGAATTTAACAGTTACTTTAAAAATTAAAATTTTATTTTATTTAGGTATTATTAACTTTTGTTTTTAGTGTTTAGTTGCGAAATTAATGGAATATTTTAGACATTTTTTTTTAAATTCCCTGACTTTTCCTTAATTTTTAGAGTTAAATTCCCTGAAATTTCCCTGCCATCCGAAAATTCCCCGATTTTTCCAGGTTTCCCAGGTGTGTAGCCACCCATCAAGTTGGACAGCCCTGGCATCTCTCTCGCAAGAGAATGGGCTGCCAAAGACGAGGAAATCGTGGTCGATCCCAGTCGGATGCACAGAGGGTGGTTTTCCACTCTCTCTTTCTGCTCAAATGTGGGTACACTTACACTAAATTAAACCTTCCTCGTCCCTAGCCAAATAGTGTAACTATAACATAACTTATGCGCACAAACCAAACGAGTAGTCAGGCCTTGTAATAAAAAAAAATAACGGATGAATTGTTTAAAGCTATTAAGGAGGTAAATAAAATGAATCATTATAATTACCTCGTCTTTTCGTTCGACGGAAGGTTCATCCCTCGGCGAGTCGGGCTCACAATCGTCTACAACTTCAGACTTTACTGCTACACTCACAAACTCGAGCGGATTTAACTCCATCTGGGGAACAAGTTAATAACTTATTGGTGACCTGGCGGTCTAGGGGATAAGGTGTCGGACTTCTATGCTGGAGGGTCCGGTGTTCAATCCTCGGTCCCGGCACAGATTTATCTGATCACCAAACCCTTCCTTCACCTCTGACAAGACATCTTGTGAATGTGGGGAATGCCAGGCCTCCACCGTGGTTCGGATCCCACGTTAAACTGTAGGTCCTCCATTTCATCTCACAATCACCCTACCATTTCACATTAGCGTAAGTGCGTATAACCCGAACGGGTAGTAAGACGCGATGCTAATAATAATAATAACTTATTGAGGTATAAAAAAACAACTTTTCTCTATGTTTGTACAATAAGCTACCGTATTTGGTTAGTCTGTAGAATCATGTGATATTAGCCTGCCCTAAGTTGTTAGCGCCTCCAACCGAGATTCAAACAACATTCGACACTTGGAGGTTATTTTTGTAACTGCTTAGTCTTGAACAAAGGTTCCCAAAATTCTTAGAGACTGCTCTGACCATCATATGTCAGATTTTCTGTGTTATACCCCTGTACCCAATATTTTCAAGAAGCATTAGAATCCGAAATTATTATCATTATCATTATCATTATTATTATTATTATTATTATTATTATTATTAGCACCGCATCTTACTAACTGTTCAGGTTATACGCACTTAAGCTAATGTGTAATGGTAGGGTGATTGTGAGATGAAATGGAGGACCTACAGTTTAACCTGGGATCCGATACCACGGTGGAGGGCCTGGCATTCCACACATTCACAAGATGTCTTGTCAGAGGTGAAGGAAGGGTTTGGTAATCAGATAAATCTGTACTGGGACCGAGGATTGAACCCCGGACCCTCAGCACAGAAGTCAGACACCTTACCCCCTTAGACCGCCAGGTCACCGAAACTCATATGAAGGGAGCACTTTCACATAAGCAATTACTTTTATGTTTTCTTGTATGATTTATTCTATTCTTTAAAATATGTACATGGTGTCTGTTTGACTTAACCAATGAAATTCCGATTTCCCCTAATCATTTCCTAAAATGCATGACTAAAAAGTATCCCTCCCCCCTTGTTTTTCTATTTATAGTTTTTTTAATAATAAGTTTATTTTTAAATCTATATAAACATTCTTTTTTAAATTTGTATTAACATTGTTTACTAGGAATTATAAAATATATTACACAGCTAAAAACAAAAAACAACAGTTTGAACAAAAATATTATTTACTGATTTAAGGATTATTATATTTCATATTTTTAGTAAATCACATTTTCCCAGAGATTTATTGTAATTTACCAAATTACAGAATTATTCTCGTCTTTTCCCCGATCCCTTGAAATTCCCGGCTAGTTCCCGTTCTCCTTGATTTTTCCAGATGATGGACAACCTGAATGTACTATTACAAATATTGTAATGTGCATGTTGCATTTCACTACGCAAGTTTTGGTTTATCCTTTTGGCCGTGAGCGACGCCCTGGACTAAGACCAGCGACGCCCTGGACTAAGACAAGCGACGCCCTGGACTAAGACCAGCGACTACCCTGGACTAAGACCAGCGACTACCCTGGACAAAGACCAGCGACGCCCTGGACTAAGACCAGCGACGCCCTGGACTAAGACCAGCGACGCCCTGGAATAAGACCAGCGACGCCCTGGACTAAGACCAGCGACGCCCTGGACTAAGACCAGCGACACCCTGGACTAAGACCAGCGACACCCTGGACTAAGACCAGCGACGCCCTGGACTAGGACCAGCGACGCCCTGGACTAAGACCAGCGACACCCTGGACTTTGCGATGCACGGTTTGGGAATCCCTGCTCTAGAAAGTACTTAAGATAAAATGGATAGTTTAGAGCAGTGTTTTTGTCTAACTATAATATGTTTACCCCCCGGGGGTACACATGATCCAACTGTTTTTTTATTAAAAAATATATATATGTATTGATAGTAGTGAGCTTGATAAGCAAGAATTTTTTTTCCACTGTGTCTTAATACCCGCTTAGTTTATTCGCAAACATTAATCACACTAGATACTTTTTTTTTTCAAAAATTGGGGTTATGTATCCCTTACCCTTTAAAACTACCACGATTACACCATGATGTGTAACATTCCCGAACAGTTTACAATACAAACTAACAGTTACTCGACTATTTAACTATCTTTACCTCGTATTCTGTGATGTTCTCTTGTTTGATAAAAACCTCACAGGTCCGCTCCATTTCAGTGTCCTTAATTTCCGAGTCGTACACACAGTCTTCCATCTTGACGGTATCCAAGTCAAAAGGGTTTCAAGTTTATAACCTTCAACAATACAAATTAAATTAGGCAATAATATTAATATTTAGCACCGCGTCTTACTACCCGTTCGGGTTATATGCTCTAACGCTAATGTGTAATGGTAGGGTGATTGTGAGATGAAACGGAGGACCTACAGTTTAACGTGGGATCCGAACCACGGTGGAGACCTGGCATTCCCCACATTCACAATAGGAAGGGTTTGGTAATCAGATAAATCTGTGCCGGGACCGAGGATTGAACCCCGGCCGCCAGCACAGAGGTCCGACACCTTACCCCCTAGACCACCAGGTCACCGTCAAGTATATACCCTTGAAACTTTTCACGCACTTGAGATAGAAGACTGCAACAGACTATTTGAACGGCAAACAACCCTTGCCATTCCCGTGAGCTCGCAGTGTCACTATCAACCAATGTCCTTAGAAACTATTTAAAATGCCACCTATCGACTCGAATTAGCAGAGGCTACTCACAGATCTTTGGTAGCTTCTATTCACTGGACACGACAAATCATCCAGCACAACATCACAACCGGTATATTTAACGTACGTTATTACAGATCACATTATTATTCTGCGAGCTCTTTCTCTAGCAGACGAAACAATAAACAGTTGCCTGTCAAACACTGCATCAACGGCGTGTCAAGGGTGTGTGAGGCGTGCAATCAGCACACTTTGTGACTATTCGGACGGATCTCCACCAATACAAATGTCAAAGTGAACGTCAAGCGTTGATAACCGTGTGAAGTAAGACAACTAGGGTACAGCCCTTGGGTTTTTTTTTGTATTACAGTGAAAATTTAATGACTATAATATCACCAAGAAAGTGTGTTTATGAGTGAGTTATGTTGGTATCTCTGAATTTATTTTAGCACCATATCTTAATACCTGTACAGGTTTCAGGCTCGTGTTTTAATCAGGGCTGCGCTGGTATGTTGGGGGCGAGTCAGATTTCAGTTTGGGAAATTGTATTCTCATTCGTTTAGAGAGAGAGAGAAACCACTTGGTAAACCCGATCAAGATTTGAACCAATATTGCTCCACTCCGATACCAGTAATTCGATCTAGCCCATGACCCACTAGACCATGCAGCCACCGGTGCAGGTCATGGTTTACACTCTTGCATAAATTATTCCTAATGTGATCATATTTTTTATTATTTTTTATTTATGTAGCTCTGCATATTACTACCTGTTCGGGCTATACGCTTAAGTGCTAATTACGCTAATGGGTTAGGATTTGGGAAGGTTGAATTTAGAGGAAGTGGACCCACATTTGCGTGGAGGGAGAGTGGAAAACCATTTAGGAAAAAAAACCGCCCCCAGTTCAGCCGACCCGAGATTCGAGCCTTGATCTTCCCGTTTTTGGCAGTGTAGCTCAACACGAAACTAGCGTGTTAGCTAACTACGCCACCGAGGTGGGTGTGATCATATTTCCTAGTTGCAAAATTAGAACATTTCGGGGGGATGTGTTGGATTCTAGTTAGGTGGCCATATCAGGAGGTCTGGGGAGTATGGTCTATGAAATGCCCCCAAGGGGGTTGGATACATTTTAAAATTTAAGCCTTAACAGTAGTGTTTTTAGACCATCATAGACGCCAGAAATCAATATGTAAAATAATTAATTATACAAGGACCACTTATTTTTTTATGAATAAAAAATATTTTTTCAGTTCACAATTAAACTTTTAAGTGCGCTTAGGCAGTGCAGTTTTTACTACAAAATGGACTAAATTAGTCAAACACAAAATTGAGAACACAATATCGAGATATGAGAAATAGTCAAAGGTACACGAGCTGACGACTAAATAACGTTAACAAGACCGACCGAATAGCTCCAAAACAGAGGGGAAGTTTATAAGTTGTGGGGGCAAAAAGATTAAGAGGCGTGGGAGGGCGTGTCATCGTTTTCAATTGCCGAGCTAGCGTAGACGGCCTACATACACACACACAATAATATTCTTCCAACAAAACTTTGTAAAAAATAATTGAAACTGTTGTTCCACATTACATAATATACGTTTATTGAATTGATCGATGGCTTTCGAAAAATGTAAATTATTTCGCTCCAAAGCGGGACAATTATGCGTCTCACAGGAAATCTTGGGGGCAGTGGGCCGTCCGTCAGGTCACCCTAAGTAGGGCTATACATTAAGTAATAGTATCAAGCGTTCAAAAGTTGAATGAGTAATAGTTTTATAAATATAAATTTGCCTAACCTCTTTGCACTATTAGATAATAGTTCTAAAAAGGACTTTACCAAAGGGTACACTAAAAGAAACGTCGATTAGACTATCTTTATAACTTGAAAAATTAATCTCATTTAAGTTTTGCCTGTAGTTTCATTATATCAAATTTTAATTTTATTTGTTTAGGTATTTAATTATTGTATTTAATATTATGGTAGAACTATTACACAATAGTAAAAATGATTCATAGAGACTTTTTTTTTTTTTTAAAAAAGAGCATGGTATCACTAGGTCAAGGTCTAAGATATACGGGTCTAGCAAAGATTTAATTCCAATTATCAAGTACTCAAGCCCACAAGCGCTAGTGTCTCGTGAATGATAGCACGCTTGCTATTAAAATATTGCTAAGCAGTTTGAATCACTAAGGTTTATATTATAAAACATTATCTTTACTTCTCAATAATTTATTCTATGTAGATTAATTTGTTATTGCTCATTGAAGTTGAATATTAAAAGAATACTTTTATTATGAAGCAAAGTTCCCACTACTGAGACTAACTCAACTCTTGGAATCTTTAATTTTTTTTAACAAAGGCTGTTTCACCTACATGTTATGTTGTGTGTTAATGTACTTAAAAGGGGTTTTTACACTTATGTTTTACTGGTGCCGTTTTCTGCACGCGTGCCAAAAAAATGATGACGTAAAACTTCAAATTCGATGGCTCTAGAAGTAGTTGTAGTGGCCGTTGGATGGATTTTTTTTGTTTTAATTAATTGCATCTAGATTCCAATTACAGTGAGAATCATTCAGGAAATTTTTATTATACTTATTATACAATACCTATCCATGTAAAAAAAAAGGACTATAATCCTGGAAGGTATGTGACAACACGTTTCCTAGCACAATTAGGTATTTTTGTTCTCGATCATAGAATTTCTCGTGTGCTGATATAATCAATCAGTTCAGATAATTAAATATCTCAAATAAATAAACTAAAATAAATACTCCATTTGTATTTCAAAGAAAATAGTACACTTTTGAGAAGTTTAAAACAGCAAAAGATTTTCGATCGAGCTGTAGCCTATTAACAACCCTATTTATTAATATTATTATTAGCACCGCGTCTTACTACCCATTCGGGTTATATGCTCTAACACTAATGTGTAATGGTAGGGTGATTGTGAGATGAAATGGAGGACCTACAGTTTAACATGGGATCCGAACCACGGTGGAGACCTGGCATTCCACACATTCACAAGATGTCTTGTCAGAGGTGAAAGAAGGGTTTGGTAATCAGATAAATCTGTGCTGGAACCGAGGATTGAACCCCGGCCGCCAGCATAGAAGTCTGACACCTTACCCCTAAACTGCCAGGTCACTAACAACAACCCTATTTATTTAAAATATATTTATACAAAGCTCAACTATAATGGACACGGTAATGTATGACTAAGAGACTTAAAGAGAGAAAGCTGACAACTTGCAGATGACCAGATTGTTGTTGCGAACGACAAAGTTTAGATGTTAGGACTTACCTTCTTTTACTAAACAGTAGATCCTCGAATTTGAAGACCTTTAGTAGCCCTTTCATCTTCACCAGTGTCAAGGTAAATAAAGAATTTTTAAATAAATCACTTTACTCAGACTCCAAAAGAAAACCTAGAATACAATGGTCCTTTTTTTTGTTATTCGAGTGAATGTTTTGAATATGTCTGTTTGTAAACAATCTTAAAATAACTTTGACTAGTTACTTGTCTGAAAAGGTTTGTTCTTTGAAAGTGGGTGAGTTTAGGGGTGGGATGGATCGTTACCTGAAACATCGACTAACCACGGTGTCTACTCAACTTGACCAATGAAATCCCCGACTTTTTCCCTGATCATTTCCTAAAATTCCCCACTAAAAAGTATGTAACATCCTTCTAACTTCCCCCGCCCCCCACCACCCTAAACCGGTCGATTTTCTATTAATCTTTTTTATGAATAATAATAAGTTTTAAAATTTTAATATTTCTTTTAAATAATTTGTTTTAAAATTGTTTACTAGGAATTAAAAATATATTACACAGCTACAAAACAAAAAAATTACATAATTTACTGATTATTGTATTTTATATTTTGAGTAAAATATCATTTTCCCAGATTTTTATTGTGATTTACCAAATTCCCGGCTTATTCTCGATCACTTCAAATTCCCGGATGGTAGACACCCTGACTAACGTAACTAGCACTCCCCAGTGTCCAAGGAGCACAGCAAAACCCCCGTGAAGTCGAGTGTCTGGTGAGTACCTTCACTGAGTCCCAGGGCCATGCTTCAATCATATTTTGAGACAGAGTCTGTGATGGATGTGTGAAAATTGTCAACTATATATGAGTAACCAATTAAGATCACGGAGTATCAAAGGATGCAGCCACATATGACTCGTTCCCCTGAAACCTTATCAAAAATAAAATGCCTCTAAAAAAAATTGTTATTTTTTAATTGTAGTTAGCGTTTAATGCACACAACCAAAGAAACATTTCTTACATTTGTGTATGTATCACTGGTCTTAATGCCTGTATGTTAGAGGAGAGTGTGAAAAACCCCTGGGAGGAAGACATACCAAGATGTCTTATTAATATATTTAATTCGGAGAAAAATCTCTCAACTACAGATAAAAAGTTTGTTTGAAAGTTAAGGTGAGGAGTGAGGGAGCGCAAGTCAAGGTCAGCTAATATGCAGTTTTCATAGATAAACATTTCTTGCTCAAAGATAATAAAAATATTGCTCCATTAGCAACGTAGAGTTTAATTATCTTCGCACGGTGATATTAACTGTTGTCGAACATTATTTTGTAAAAGGTGTCTTGGAATTTAATGAAAAATGTTTCTGATCATTTAAAAAGTTTCTCATCTAATGCCGCTATACTCATTGCAAATATTTAACAAGGTCGATACCCAACTCGGTGGCGTAGTTGGATAATGCGCTTGTCGTGTTTAGCTCGACTAATGAGGAGAGGGAGATAGAGGTTCGAATCTCGGTCGGGTGAACTGGGGGTGGTTTTTTCTTAAATGGTTTTCCACTCTCTCTCTCCACGCAAATGCAGGTTCACTTCCTCTAACTCAACCCTCCCAATTCCTAATCCATTAGCGTAATTAGTACTTAAAGCGTATAACCCAAACGGGTAGTATGACGCGGTGCTAAATAATAATAATAATAATAAACAAGGTTGATATCCCCATGTGAAGAAAATTAGACTCTAATGTTTCTTTTGAAGCAATATTTTATTTATCTTGACAAACAAAATGTCTTTCTATAAAAACTGCAAAAAACACTGGCCTTTTCATATCCCCTACATTCACACCTAAATAAAATCCCAATTTACTCTTGATTGTGGGCAGAGCAAGTCGGTTATCCGTGGTATTCAAAACAGCTCATTACAATACTCTTATAGTGTTATAATATTCTGAATTGATTCCGAGTCGAGATAAATATTGGTCAAAATAACAAGTTCGGGAAATGGTCATATTATTCAACCACCTACACGTTTTTATGGTTTTAGTGTTTTAAAAAACCTCATACATTGTCCCTCTAGCCCCCTTCTTACAGTTCCCCCACCACTCGTACTATCTAACGAGAATCAGACGATCATATGACCTCATGTATGAATATAGTTTTAGTAAGTTTTGTAACCATCAGACACTAAGCTAATTAGTAATAGCCCTACAATACCAGGATCACCTGGTGCTCAAACCGGGCCTGGTACCGGGGGCTAAACGCGAGGCCCCCCTTATCTTTGTAATATTCCACTTCAGTTTGGGTGAAATCTTTGACTAAGGCGCAGTTAGCAAAAGAAAAAAAAGAAGAGGTTTTTGAGAGAAATGGGTAGCCCCTTCCACACGTCAAATGTCTAGAAATTATTCATAGTGAAATTTGTATGGAATTTTTGAGAATTTGACTCTTCTATATGTTATTTAGAGTGGTCCTTCAACATAAATGTTTGTTTGAAATTTGAATGACTCTAGAAGGTATTTTAAGTGATCTCCCCCCTGGTAAAATTTTATGAAAATCGGGTGACATTATAAGCTATTCATCTGGAAAAATCTTTAAAAATTAATTGTATCTTGAAGTGGACTTTATCCAGCAAATTTGGAAAAAGTTGATGCTCTTGAAAGATATTTTGAATAATATTCCTCTTGAAAATTTGATAGTTGGATACTTCTAAAAGTTATTTAAAGTTTGATACAAAGCAATCTTTCAGCTTCATGTCTAAGACTATCGGAGGGCGTGAGATAAATCTAAAAGCTGGGCAAGTTATGGATCCCCCCTGTTCCTAAACCAATTCTTGACCTTGGTTTGAACATAAAAAACAACTTTCTATTCTCTCTCTCAAGGTAGGTTAACAAATCTTCTCGCTCTCAGTTATGTCGGGAGGCGGTGTGCTGGTGTAAGAAGGAGCTATTTCAACATTGACTAACCAGAGTTGCCAAGCTTGCCTAATATTTGAAGGAAGACTGACCAGACAAAAACCAAAGAATGACAAGTTGTTTTCCAAGAGTAACCACACAGTTCCCTCAGAGATGATATCCAGTGTAGGAAACAAGATTTTAAAAAATCTGATAAGAGTTAAGAAAGTCAGCTTACAATGAGATATGCACAATCCAATTTACACCTTTAGATTGCTTGGAACAATCTTCTATACTCTATGGTGATAACTCGCAACCAATCCATACCGAGCGAGCGGCGATAGTGTCAACATTTGCCGAAACAAGATGTCAAGTGGTCAACAAAAGGAGCCATCCGAACGTTTATCTCAGTTTTCTACACTCGTAGCCACTACTTCTTTATTCAAGGTAGCTTTCCGAGCTTATTTAGAGCTACCGTACACACTTGACATTTATTTCTATATAAGAAACCTCTAAGCACTATTTAGAATCTCTACCTTTAGATTGCTTAGAACAAAGATAAGCAACTAATTGATCATGATCGACCATTATATCTCGTGACACACAGTCGATTAAGTTACAAAACTACATCACCATTAAAAGTCGATCTTTTAATTCGTATAACTTCACAAAATACAAAGTACTTAGAAATAATATTTATGCATGAGCAAAATTAACTTAGTGATTTTTGAAACAACCTTTGATTAACATTTAGTAACAAGAAATATAATATAGTATTTAGAAAGATTTATCAATAATTATTGGTGAAGTTTTTGAGAAAACAAATCTCTTTTAACTAAGATTTATATTTCATGTATTCTATTTTTTTTCCCCTAGAAAAGTGTGAGACATATCTATTTGAGGAAGAGATTTAATTTAAAGAATAAATATAAGACACAGAGACAAAAACAAAATAAACAACAGAAGAGGGGAGAAAGGATGTGTTATCGTGGGAAGATTGTTAAGTTTAAAATCGATCAAGGCTGAAAAATATTCCCGACACTTAATCCAGAACAATCTTACAGAAAGCACTTTTCATCGCCCTCCGTGGAATGCACAGAGTCCTCTTTTCCGAGACTGCCTAGTACAGTTTTCCACGCTGCAGCTAACACTTCCTCCGTGTGATGCACAAAGTCCCCATTTCTGAGCTTGTTTAGTACAATTTTCAACGGTGCACCTGACACCGCCCCCGTGTGCGAAACATTTCCCCCGTTTCTGAGCTAATTTAGTACAATTTTCCACGCTACAGTTCACACCACCTCCATGTGCAGCACAAAGTCCCCGTTTCTGAACTTGTTTGATACAATTTTCCACGCTGCATCTAACACCACCTCCATGTGCAAAACATTGCCCCCTTTTCTGAGCTAGTTTAGTGCAATTTTCAACACTGCACCTAACACCGCCTCCATGTGCAATACATAATCCTCGTTTCTGAGCTTGTTTAATACAATTTTGCGCGCTGCACCTCACTCCACCTCCATGTGCAATACATAATCCTCTCCTCTGAGCTTGTTTAGTACAATTCTGCACGCTGCACCTAACACCTCCTCCGTGTGCGATACAAAGTCCCCTTTTCTGAGGTAGTTTAGTACAATTTTCTGCGCTGCACCTCACATCACTCTCATGTACATTACATAATCCTCGTTTCTGAGCTTGTCTAGTACAATTTTCCACGCTGCAGTTCACACCGCCTCCATGTGCAATACACAGTCCCCTTTTCTGAGCTTGCTTAGTACAATTTTCCACGCTGCACCACACGCACCCCCCGTGTTTAGCACACAGTCCTCGTTTCTGAGACTGTTTGGTGCAACTTTCTACACCGCACTTTTTTTTATGACACCCGCCTCCATGAGAAGCACAGAGCCCGCCTTTCCTTGCTAATTTATGGCACTCCGCTAAACTGCACTCTTTTTTAAAATAGGTACCACCGTGATCAGGGCATAGCCCACCTTTCTTAGCCATTTTATGACACTCATCAACAGGGCATTTCTTTAGATAGCATCCAATACAATGTAACATACATAATCCGTCTTCCATAGCTTTATTATTACAGCCTTGTATATCGCAATCTACCCTTACGCTACCGAGATGTTCTCTGCATAGACCAGCCGTCCTGGCTCTCCTATGACAACCTTCTGCGCCGCAGCTCTTCGGTAAACCACTACTGTGGCCTTGATACGGTCCACCCTCCCAAACCTGTTCGGGACAGTCCTCCACGCTGCTAGCCTTCCTAAAACCACCGCCATGTTCACGACATAGTCCGTTATTATGGGCCTGTTTGGAACAATCTTCGAACGTGCAGGTCTTATGATAGCTCTGCCAAAATATCTCGTCTTTGTCGGCTTCTATAAAGTTACTCATCGTATCTTCGGATTCGGATTCATCGGGTTGTTCTGTCGATACTTCACAGATCTGGGACAATGAGGCATCTTGCATATTTGTCTGTAATATAAAGAAAAAGTATTTCAAAATGTGAGGAACAAAATGCTCAAATCAAAACATTAAATAATTTATAATTTCTAAAACATTCACTTGTTTTCTAATAGCTTTCACCAATGGACTGAAGCAGCAATCGCTTGTAAAGTTGTAAATACTCCGAAATAAATTCAAATATTCACCCAACCTTGGTTTATTCAATTTATAATTATTTGAGCATGTCAAAGTAAAAAGTCGCAGTTAATCTTAAGGTGGGAATGTGGGGATGGTAATGCAAGAAAAGTTAAGTAATTTTGGAATTTTTATGGCAAAAATAGAAAAATTATTGTTTCACCTTTAAATAAAGAATTTAACTTTCTACACATGTTGATATCAACAATTTTTGAATATCTGTCAAAGGTGTTCAGAAAATTAATGATAACTTTTTATCGTCTTTAAAAAGTGTGTGTCATCCAATGCCGCTACGCTCTTGTTAGATACTAAACAACAGTTCATATCAACATGTGTAGAAATTTAAATTCTTATGTTTCTACTGAAGCAATATATTTATTTATTTAGACTTGGAAGAAAATATTTTGTTATAAGAAAATCCCTGCAAAAACACTTGCCTTTTTTTTCATATCCTCTAAACGCCATCCTTAAGTTATAGTTTTATTTAGCACCTTATATTACTACCCGTTTGGGCTACTCTTAAGTACTAATTACACTAATATGTTTAGGGATGAGAAAGGTTGAATTTATAGGAAGTGTAACCATATTTGCGTGGTGATATAGTGGAAATCCCTCCCTCTCATCAGTACGACTGAATTGGATCGAACCCTGACTTCCCCATCACAAGTAGTCTAGTCCAACAAGAGTTTGATGCCTTAGACTATACGGTCACCAAAGCAGGTAGAAAAAAGTTAATATTTTGTTACAATTTCTATTTCATATAATTTAATTATAGTTTCCAAGACTTTAAACAAAATTTTAGATTGAAATGATATGTACAGGTTGTCTACCATCCGGGAAAACGGGAATTTGGTAAATCACAACAAAAATCCGGGAAAATGATATTTTACTCAAAATATGAAATACAATAATCAGTAAATTATAATGTAATTTTTTTGTTTGTAGCTGTGTAATATATTTTTAAATCCTAGTAAAAAATTTTAATTCAATTTTAAAAATTTATTATTAAAAAAAAGATTATCAGAAAAACAAGGGTGGAGGGCGGGGGGGTGGGGGGACGAGTTAGAAGGATGTGACATTCTTTTTTAGTCGGGAATTTTAGGAAATGATGAGGGGAAATCAGGGAAAAGGTCGGGGATTTCATTGGTCAAGTTTAGTAGACACCATGTATGTATATTAATTTATTTATTTTTTCACCAAAAAAAAACTGTAACTAGACTGTAATTTTAGTCTAGAAATTGAGTGGTCATTTGGTGAAAACATTTTTTACAATTTCATTAGTGTTATAGGTCTGTAATGGGATCAAGCTCGGACTCATGAAGACAAATGAAGAGCTACTTGAATAAAGAACAACTCTGGTACCCGCCTCGGCGGCATAGTCGTTTAATGTACTAGAACCGTGTTGACCTAGACTGCCGAGGACAGGGAGATCGAGGTTAGACTATCGGTCAGGTGAGCTGGAGGTAGTTTTTCCTAGATGGGTTTTACACTCTCCTTCCACGCAAATGTGGGTCCACTTTCTCTAAAGTAAACCTTCTCAACTACTAATTCATTAGCGTAATTAGCACTTAATTGTATAACCCGGACAGGTAGTAATACGTAGTGCTAGCAAAAATAATCCAGTCCATAGAACTGAGATTAGAAGCCATGAAGTCCGTTGTGCTTACCACATGACATCCTCTACCCACTAATATTAACACTATCGGCACTAACAGCGGTGGCCACTTGGTTAGTATTAGTTCATTTGTGGACTCCGGCCACGGAGTTTTTTAAAAATTATTTTTTACTTATAAAGATTAGGGTTAATACGCGTTGCAAATCTTGAAATTGCTATACATATCCAAAATTAGTATATATTTTTGTAAAGTCACTTACAAGAAAAAACCTATAAATATAAAATTTAATTTTATCAGAATCTTAAACACATACAAAACTAATACACATAAATACCTTATCACGCCATTCACTTAAAAGGTAGGCAAAAAACTGTGCACATAACTAAAAACAACAGCTCCGTACTTAATCCATCCTCACTAACTTTATCCACACTTACCTATTCTTGTATACTTCCTTCAACATCCATACATCCTCACTAACTTCCTCCACACTTCCCTGTCCTTGTATACTCCCTTCAACATCCATACATCCTCACTAACTTCCTCCACACTTCCCTGTCCTTGTATACTCCCTTCAACATCCATACACCGAGTCATACATGCTCTTTTATTATTAAAACTATTAATGTTTCACTTTTTCACACATTCGTTTACAACATTTAGCCACGTCTTACATGGCCTACCCCTTCCTTTTGATCCACACACTCTACCTTCATATATTTGCTTCGTCACTCGATCCACACTCATCCTCTCAACATGCCCAAACCAACGTAAGTAGTTTGTTTTCCGCTGACTTATTGGATTCCCTTTCAAAGTGCAGTCCTAAACTTAACTGCACGATTTTTAAAACGGCTCTTGATAACGGAACACAATTTTCAGATATACCTTTAATTTATTTCCAACCTTCCACAAATTACTCCTTTTAATTTACCTTAAGATCAGAGTTATTAGAAAGATCTAAAACATAAAAACCATTTGTTTAAGAATTTTTTTTTCATTCTGATAGACACACAGGCACATATCATAATTCATGTCTTATTGTGGTAAAAAGTTTAAATTGAATGGCAGGATTATAATGAGTAAATGGTACAGTACATCACGCAGACTTTATTTTTTTATATTGAAACAGAAACAATTAATACAAACTCATAAAATTTGTAAAACAAAACTATGTACCTTGTTAGAGAAACAATGAGAAGGGAAAAGCATCTATGTCCACCAAAAAGCATAACAATTTCTTTCGTATTTCAATTACTTCCATTTATATATATATATTTTTACGGGTAATGACTGAGGTGTGGATTATAGCGAGATTAGCCGGGAGATCTCAGCAATATCCAAGTGCGGTGGATAAAATCAGAATCAGAAAGCTTCAATACAAATTATATTTTGGAATACTATTTCTATCAGGGAGTGGAAATTGGATCGTGGTGATACACTAACATACAAAATGCCCCATTTTGATGATCAGCCTCCATAATCTGGATAAACTAACATAGCCTAATCTCACCCAACATAACATAACCTAACCTAATATCATCTCTAACCTAGAATTTAAAGTATCAAAGTGCTGCCGGATAGTGTCAAGATTATCCGGATAGCCTTCGAAATTTAATACTCATTTACCTCTCATTCAACATTATCCTGGTAATTTGGATGTCAACTTTATCCAATTTTTGACTTTAATTGTCTGTTTTATATATATATATATATAATATTTTTATAGTTCAAAAAACCCACCTCGGTGGCATAGTTGGCTAACGCGCTTGTTGTGTTGAGCCCAACTGCTGAGGACGGGGAGTACGGGGTTCGAATCTCGGTCGGGTGAACTGGGGGTGGTTTTTCCTAAATGGTTTCCCACTCTCCCTCCACGCAAATGCGGGTTCACTTCCTCTAATTCAACCTTCCCAATTCCTAATCCATTAGAGTAATTAGTACTTAAAGCGTATAGCCCGAACGGGTAGTAAGACGCGATGCTAAATATTGTTAATTATTATAGTTCAAAAACTATTGATTTTACAAAAATGTATTGTGAACAAAAGATTAGAATCTTAAAAAGTAATAATTTACAACTAAATGTTATTTCTTATCGCAGATAGTTTCAAAGATATGATTAAAATGGATAAGTACCGTGAAGTACTCTTCAAGTCATTTCCATGCATACACGAGGGTTTCCATTTTGTTTGTCTAGATACAAAATTTAAACAAAATGGTTAAAAAAACATTTTAAGAGAGAGTTGATTTCATCCCTTTTCTCTATTCAGTAAGCTACCTTTAATTTTAGGGTTATGTAGCTAATTCCAAAAACGCGTTGGAGGAGCTTTATGAAAATAGTAGATAACTTACCAAATTTTATCTCGATTGGAAAAATAGTTTTGCCTCTCGAACTGAGATATAGACAGATAGATGGCATCACAAAAAAACAATTTTTTTCTGTTTCAGATGTTCATGAAACTCCAGACTTTATCAAAATAAAGATTTAAATTCTTTTTTATAGTCACAATACTACTTCTCTCAAAGCAGTTGATAGAAAAGTAGAATTATAAATATTTCACTGATAAAAACTCAAGAGTTTTTAAAATTATCTTGACTTTTCCTATAAAATTTCCTTAGCTTTCCCAGTTTTCCAACTACTTATCAACTCCCGATAAATGGTTGCACAAAATATTATCTCTAAAATTAATTTATAATAAATTTAAAGCCATGAACAATTGATTTCATAGTAAGATGATTAAAAATGCCCACCTGAGGAAATATCCAATGCACAAAGGTGACTTCTTCCTTTCTTATGACTTCTATTGTATATGTAGTCTCACACACACATTTAAACACAAATAGAATAATAATTCAGCATTGTTGCCTTAATCAAACACAAAAAAAGGCACTTCACACAAACACTGAATTACTCCATTATTTCATAGTAAAATAAAAGAAAGACTTTCTTCCAAAATACACAATTAAACTAAGTGTTAAATTTGATATACCTGAATCGTAACATTTTTTGAAAGAGGTTATACCTTATTTGCAAATTCAGAACAGTCAATCACAACGCAATTATTCTTGAATTGAGAAATACCACCATGCAACCAGCATGATCCACCTCCGATGGCTTGTTTGATATCTATGCCACACTTATTTGGATAACAGTCTCCGTGAGATTTACATAATCCGTCATTCACTGCTTTTTCATAACAATCTTCTACACTGCACATCTTTTGATAATAAGCATCCCAATGGTCTATACATAATCTACCTCTCTTGGCTTGTTTAATACAGCCTTCTAAAGTACACTTTTGTGTACCACCTCCATGTGCCGAACACAATCCACCTTCTTTAGCTGGCTTAAGACATTCTTGTGTTGCACACTTAGGTTTATTACCACCACTATGTGCCGAACACAATCCACCTTCTTTAGCTGGCTTAAGACATTCTAGTGTTGAGCACTTAGGCTTATTACCACCTCCATGTGCTGAGCATAATCCACGTCTGTTAGCTTGTTTAGGACAATCTTCTATTGCACACTTATAATGATATCCACCTCCATGTGCTGTACATAATCCACCTTTCTTAGGTTGTTTATAGCAATCTTCTACAGTGCACCTATATCTATAGCTACCCCCATGTGACGTACACAGTCCCCCTTTCTTCGCTTGCTTGGTACAATCTTCTACGGTGCACCTAATATGAGTACCACCCCCGTGGGCTGTACATAATCCACTTTTCTTACCTTGTTTATTACACTTTTCTACGGTACAATATTTTCGATTACCACCCCCATGTGCTGTACATAGCCCACGACTTCTGGCGTATTTAGTACAATTTTCTACGTTGCATTTATATATACAGATGTCTCCATGTGTTACACATAATCCACCTTTCAAGCCTCGCTTAGAGCATTCTTTTATGGCGCAAGTCTTTTGATAAGCGCCGCCATGTTCTGTGCAAAGCCCATGTCTCCTGGCTCTTCTGGTGCATTCTTCTATATTGCACTTCTTTATTTGGACGACACCCCCGTGTGCTGTACATAATCCATATTTCTGCGCTTGTTTGGTACAATCTTCCATAGCGCACCTATATTTATAACCACCACCATGTTCTGTACATAATCCTCGTCTCATGGCTTGTTTAGCGCACTCTTCAACATTGCATTTATTTATTAAATTACTACCATGGATTGAACATAAGACACCGTTTTGAGCTGGCTTGGAACAATATTTTAAACCGCACTTTCTTGTATTGAATTTGTTAACGCGTGACAACCGATTTCCTCTTTTAGGATTTCGTTTAGGGCTCTTGTTTATTTTTTTTATCTGTCTGTGCACCGGCAATCGCTTCTTGGTGTCCCCATATTCAGACTTCTTATGATATGATAGCAGTTTGGTTGAGTCTTCATATAGCTGTGACGACACAGCTTCTTGTGTATTTATCTGTAATGTAAAATCAAAATTATTTCAATAGGAGGTGAAAAAAAACTGAAAATATACAGTATTATTATTATTATTATTATTATTAGCACCGCGTCTTACTACCCGTGCGGGTTGTACGCACTTACGTTAATGTGTAATGGTAGGGTGATTGTGAGATGAAATGGAGGACCTACAGTTTAACGTGGGACCCGAACCACGGTGGAGGCCTGGCATTCCCCACATTCACAAGATGTCTTGTCAGAGGTGAAGGAAGGGTTTGGCAATCAGATAAATATGTGCCGGGAAAAAAAACAGTAAAAAATATAGATTAAGTATTTAATAATTTAAGTTCATACATTTAATTTTAAAATGCTCACATTAGGGGCTGCACGTTCTCTAGGGCCCCACCAACACTATTCCTACCTATTCAGGCTAAGCTTTTTTTTTATACAACTTTTTTGTATAACAGTAACAGATAGTAAGAGTCGCCAAATAAAATAAAAGGTAGGATTATATTAATAGAATGAATAATAATAATAATATTTGGCACCGCGTCTTACTACCCGTTCGGGTTATACGCTTTAAGTACTAATTACGCTAATGGATTAGGAATTGGGAAGGTTGAATTAAAGGAAGTGAACCCGCATTTGCGTGGAGGGAGAGTGGAAAAACATTTAGGAAAAACCACCCCCAGTTCACACGACCGAGATTCGAACCTCGAGCTCCCCGTCCTCAGCAGTCGAGCTCAACACGACTAGCGCGTTAGCCAACTACGCCACCGAGACAGGTAATAGAATGAAGAGTTTGTATGTAGCTAATATAAGCATTGTGGAATAACCTCCCCAGAGAGAAAGGGACGAAATTTTGAAATACCTCAGTATACACATGTGCACCTTTAAGAACGAATTTAAAGTTTTTTTTTTATTTATTTACCAAAAGCTTGGTCGGAAGAAATGAATTGAAGAGATTTTTTTTTTACCTCTGTGTATTGGAAGAATAGAAATGTGTTGCCAAGTATTTCTGCAAATACACTTTAAATTGAGAATTGAACCCCTGATATGACAATACAAAGAGGGGTGCTTTGCTAGTGACAGTTATAATTTCATCTAAATCTAATAGCTCGTTATTTTAATTGCTCAATTATGTGTAGATGACATTTTCCACACGTCCATCACACCCTCTGCCTTAAAATATAAGTGAAGAATTACCCTGTTCAAGGGACGACTGCTGGATAACTCAGTGGTTAAAGCATTGGCATAATAACCCAAAGGTATAGAGTTAAATTCACTTGTCCAGGTTTTATTTTTCAATTTACATAATATAATATTTAGAGGCGACTAACCGTAGCAAAAAAAAAAATCTTTAACTATTTACCCAATTGAAATATTATATAGATTATATAGGTGTATCCTAAAAAATGATACAATTTGAAATGTGAGCTTACAATTTAAAAAAAAAATACATAGTTTTATTAATTAATAGGCAGGTAAAATCTAGAAATTAGAGGTGGGAAACCGTTATAGAAAACGCGTATCCCTACTCATGATGCCTAAAGTCAGAGGGAAAGTACGGAAAACCCTGAAAAGTAAAGGAATTTGGAACTGATAGAAAAAATATTAGAAGTGTCGTGGAATTTTGTGATTGATCTAAAAAAAGAAGATATATTTGATTATTTAAGGCCATCTCATTCATAACATTTTTTTTAACAAAGTAATTTTTATTTAATTTCTCTAATACATTTCAAGTGCATTTATAAATAAATTAGACCCACTCCGGGAGCCGCGTAGTCTAAGGTGTTACGTTCAAACTATACTAAACGAACAAAGACAGGGAGACCAGGGTTCAATATCAAGTCGGGTGTATTCGGAAGGCGGTTTATCCCAAATGGTTTTTCAACTCTCACTTGAATTTATCCCTAATGAAAATGCACCTCCTCTGAATTCAACCTCACTAATCCCTAAAATGTTTGTGTAATTAGTGCATAGGTGTACAACCCAAACGTGTAAGATGCAATTCTAACAAATAAAAAAATCCCAGACTCGTCTCCATGATGTCATCTCAACTTGAACAATGAATTAAATGACATTTCCCCTGCTCATTTCCTAAAACACACGACTCGAATGTTGGTTACACCCTTAAAACTTACCCCTTTTCCTCCCTCATTTTTATAAATAGTAGTAGTTTTAAAATACAAATAGATGTGGTTATATTTAATTTGTTTTAACATTGTTAGCTAGGAATAATAAAATATATTACACAGCTAAAAAAAAAAAGACAGTTTGAATCACATTATAATTTACCGATTTAATATTTATTATATTTCATATTTTGAATAAAATAACATTTTTAGAGATTTTAAATTGTAATTTACCAAATTCCAAACTTATTCCAGTTTTTTTCCTCCGATCACTTCAAATTTCCCATTAATTCCCGTTTTCCTGGATGGTAGACAAACTTGTCTCGTGCTCTGCGAGATTCTTCACTCATAGCCTAAGGAATATGGCTTAGTGGCAAAGAACATTGGTGTACAAAACCAAGGGCCCCAGGTTAAATATTCGTATCCAGATTATTAAATTGAAAATTTACAGCGGGAAACGGAGGGGGGGGGGGGGAATTTTA
>CABFVX010001804.1:33870-44357 GCA_902151425.1 Timema shepardi | reverse complement strand
ATCCGAACCACGGTGGAGGCCTGGCATTCCCCACATTCACAAGATGTCTTGTCAGAGGTGAAGGAAGGGTTTGGTAATCAGATAAATCTGTGCCGGGACCGAGGATTGAACCCCGGCCGCCAGCACAGAAGTCTGACACCTTACCATTAGACCGCCAGGTCACCCTTGCCTAATAAACTTTTCACGTATTGAAAAGCAAGGAAATTTACAGGATACACAGAATTGAACACAATGACAAAATGCACATTGTTTGTATGAAGAAAACATTTACTTTAGCCTGCTGCCTTGTTCATTGACCATGAAATTTGAGTGGAAAAGAAGACATGAATATTTAACTGTTATTTGAAAAAACAAAGCATCAATAATAAAAACCACCATCTTCTACTTAATATTTCAAAAATCCTCACCAAAAGAGGCCAATATTATAATGTCTTTTTAAAATATCTTCGACTTTAACTCAAAAAAAAAAATTGTCTGATTAGTTTTATATCTTTAATTCTGTAGAAATTCACATAAATTATACATGGAGTTACTTTCAATACACGATATTTACAAATCATATACCCTTAATGTTAAATTTTTTTTTTTGTTTCTAAGCTATTTAGAAGAGGTTTTAATTTTACCAGAAAAGTTGAAGCAATTTAGTAAAAGGTAATTAAACTTGACTTGATAAAAATCACCATGCAACCCTACCAATCTAACTTGTTTACTATCTATACCATACTTATTTAAAATACAATTCCCATGCACCCTTACAGAGAATACATTTATCTCTGCCCGGTTATATACAGACATTTACACTCTAAATAATATTGTTATAGCTCCATGTTCTGTATACAATCCACATCTCAAGCCTAACACATCTTTATGTTGTACATTTTTTATAATATCTTACTAACACAGAATCAAGATAATCTGCCTTTCTCTGTTTGTTTAATACAGCCTTCTATAGTACACAGTGATCTTTTGTCCCCTCCATGTATAGCACATAATTCACATTTCAAACCTTGTTTAGAACAGTTGTTTGTAGTGCAGTTATGTCGAAATGTAACCCAATGTTTCCTACATAATCCACCTCTTTTATATTGTTTAATACATTCTTTTATTGCACACGTCTTTCTATTACCTCCCCCATGTGCTATACACAAACCAAATCTATTTGCTCTTTTAGAACAATCTTCTATAGTGCAATTTTTTGTATAACTACCCCCATGTTTAGTACATAACCCAACTCTTCTTGCAAGATTAGTACACTCTTCTACAGAGCACTTTTGCCGATCGCCACCATGTTTAGTACATAAACCTCCTTTCAGAGCTTGTTTAGAACAGCCAACTACACTGCACTTTCCACGATAATACACAGCCCCATGTGATATACATAATCCACCACTTTTAATTTTATTAGTGCAATCTGCCACAGTGCACTTGTGTGAATAACCACCTCCATGTTTTGTACATAATCCACCTCTTATAGATTGTTTACTACAATCTTCTCTAGAGCACTTTTGCCAATATCTACCCCCATGATGAGAACATAATCCACTTCTTATAGCTAGTTTACTACACTCTTCTCTAGAGCACTTAAGACGAGCACGACCCCCATGTTTAGTACATAATCCTCTTTTCAGAGCTTGTTTGGAACAATCTACTACACTGCATTTTACAGGATAATAAACAGCCCCATGTGTTACACATAATCCACCACTTTTAATTTGATTAGTGCAATCTGCCACAGTGCACTTGTGTCGATAACCAATACCATGTTTTGTACATAATCCACCTCTTATAGCTAGTTTAGTACACTCTTCTCTAGAGCACTTAAGACGAGCCTGACCTCCATGTTTAGTACATAATCCACCTCTTATAGCTAGTTTACTACACTCTTCTCTAGAGCACTTAAGACGAGCCTGACCACCATGTTTAGTACATAATCCTCCTTTCTGAGACTTTTTAGAGCAAGTTTCTACGCTGCACTCTGGCTGATGATAAATAGCCACATGCTCTACACATAATCCACTTTTATAAAGCTGTTTAGAACAATGTTTTTCAACACATTTCCTTTGATAGGAGGAGCTACATTCTTGTGCAATGAAAGATTTATCTTTTTCAATTGGCTCCGAACATTCTTCAATATTATGGTTCCATTGGAAAAAATGACCATCCTGTAACACACAATATAATTTATATTTTTTTCACTACCTTTTTAAAAGAAGTTTTTATGAAGACTAATTTCGACCCCTAAAACTTCAAAAGATGCTAAGATTCAAAATCAAGACATTTATACGATTGTCAAATTAGAGTTTATCGAGTAGGGATAGTTTTGTACTATCTTGTTGTAGCCCCGTTTTTGTCCTCCCAGGACCAAGGCGGGCATACAAAATTGAAAAAACATAAAAAAAGGGGGGAAATAAATGCAGATAGGACACTTAAATTATTATATAACATATACACTCATGTTTCCACCAAACCCACCCGGCATTATGTGCTACCAACAAGAAAAATGATTAAAGAATAATTACAGGATGGTAATAATGTTCAGTTAAATAAGAGTTAAAGTTAACATTTTGAGAGTTAAATAGATAAGTGCAAGTTTTATTGATAAACATAATATATATATTTTTTTATTGATCCATAGAAGGCATTTGCAATGTTATTAATTTTATTTATAAGTCAGAATGACTTTGAAAGAAATCAGAATATATAACATGGTTTCCTTATTGAGGACACGGAATATTTAGCATAATATTCCTCATGAAAAGACTCTAAATGTTTACTATAATTTCCATAAGTTGGACGGACACTTAGCATTTAATACAAGTCGGAAGGACTCTGAATGCTTGTCAAATCTTTCCTTGTAAAAGAAAAATGAATGCATAACATACTATCCATGACACTGAATATGTGTCTCTTTCCATAGTAAAGATTCCGAATATGTATTATATGTCTGAAGGACTTTGAACATTTATCATAAGTCTGAAGGACTCTGAATATTTATCATAAGTCTGAAGGACTCTGAACATTTATCATAAGTCTGAAGGACTCTGAACATTTATCATAAGTCTGAAGGACTCTGAACATTTATTATGATATTAAAACCAAAAAAAGAATTTAGACCTACAAAAGCCAAAAATTAATTTTAATCTTGTGACCTACCCCCATCATTATCCCACACAAATAACACACAGAGGTAATAACTAGAGAGTTATAAATGTATTTCCAGAATAACAAGACACAGCTCAATGAGGGAGAGGCACATAACAGTTAAAGCACTAAGCAAGGACATAAGCCAGATGGGCAATGAGACACAAGGGTTACCGCCAAGTCCAGATGGGCAATGAGACACAAGGGTTACCACCAAGTCCAGATGGGCAATGAGACACAAGGGTTACCGCCAAGTCCAGATGGGCAATGAGACACAAGGGTTACCGCCAAGTGCAGATGGGCAATGAGACACAACGGTCACCGCCAAGTCCAGATGGCCAATGAGACACAAGGGTTACCGCCAAGTCCAGATGGGCAATGAGACACAACGGTCACCGCCAAGTCCAGATGGGCACCAAAATAATAACAAACAACAAACACCCCCTTATATCTTTTTGACGTCCCAAAAAAGGCGCTATCAGAGAATGACAATAAAACTCTAATAAATTGGTCTCCTATCTCATTATAAAAATACCTGACAATATAAAGTTCGAAAGTCTGGAATACTAAATAAACTAACGTTTTAACAATAGACGGAGGGCACATATATGCACAGGGTGGCAAGCAGCCCCAAATTTAATAACCATAAATAAACATAGATATAAGCAAAGAGACGATAATAAATTATGCAAACTTTAATAACTAACAAAGTGTCCCTACAAGAATAATCCTCCCTGCCAGCTCGCGCCCCCCCTCCCCCCATTTAATCAACCTTTAAATTAAAACAACGCGGTATAAATAAACTATCTCAACCCTTAACAAATACTCCAAATATGTCCTGGCTGCAAGAAATGAAGCTAGCATCGCAAAGAGCAAATACCTGATCAGAGTAAATTATTATCCATAAATATATATTATGTACTGAAGTTCGAGATACATTAAATTTTTATGGTCAATATTTTAGTGCCAAAGTGAATTTTGAAAAGAGTGTTGAGCCTACCTTAATAGATAGGCTTATTACCTTGCAAACCCAAAGTGAGATGCGTAACTATACTCTGGACTCTAACCATTATATACCCTACGGTAATCATGTGTTCTCGGTGTTTGGAGAGATGGTAGGGGGGTGTTCCAGAACAGTCTCGATAGTCCACGAGCATCGGTCACAAGCACAAATATAGCCCATAGAAGTTTTAAAACACGCCCACCAGCGCGCAGCGAGCCTCGAACTCTGGTTCAGTTGAACGTGGATTTTGTAGTGGAGTGCAACTCGGGTTAATTGTAGACGAGTCGGAACGAGTCAACTGGGGCTGGCTAGGTGAGTGATACAACTTCTTCTATGTCATGTTGTAACAAAGTTACAAATCTTACATTTTGTTTTTTGAGAACACTTAGATGTGCCCAGGCTGGATATCCTGCCAAGAGTGATCTGTCCTCATATCTCTTGGCAGTTTTTATTCGACATCTGTTGCTCAGAGAGGGGGAAAGTAGGGGTTACACACACAAGACGGGGTAACATGTGATGAGCAGACCCTGGATGGATCCAGAACAGTCTAGCGGCTTCGGCAACCCTCTAGCGCCGGAACCTCGCACTCAAAGACCACGCTGTGTTGACAAGCCCCCAGGCCTCAGCGCTGTCAGTCATAACAACACGTTCGCGATGGTCAATCTGGTAGCCTGGGAGATAGCCAACTCGGGGCGCAAACAGTGGGATGGGCCTCGGTGAGTTTAGGATGTTACACTATTTTGGTTGTGGCGGGATATAGCTAGTGATAGTTTACTGTCCAGTTATTTTAAAATACGTCGTAGCTCAACAGATGCTACATTGTTTGTCTGGTAATAAGAGACTTGTGGTTTACTCTTCTCCATACTTGTCCGGATGTTGGTTGTGAAATGTACAATTAAAAAGGTAAACCTATTAATATGATTGTAATTTAAATGATAATGTTTTAATCCACAAATACAAACCTAATATTTATCTAAGTTTTTTTTAAAAATAAACCTTGCTTATTAAATTGATACTCGAGTGTGTTCTGAATAGGTTTCTCCAGCTTGAAATGAAAAAAAACCATGTTCTTGTGCACTATTAGTTTATATTTATTTAATTTCCCTAATCCAATCCGTCTCATCACATTTTCCCCTAACAAATATTCCTTTGTTCCACGAAACCAAACAATATACCCATTTGGTTTATAAGTAATTACACATATATATTAATTACACTAATATGTAGAGTCATGATAAATGGGAGCTAAATTTTAGGGGTGAATTGGATTGTTTTTCTCAAAAAGTGATATTTTATGTTTATGTCAATACGATCTAAAATTAGAGCTGAAGTCCATAAAAAAAAGTTTCATTGCTTCTGGATGCACAACAATTTATAAATCCACATTGGGTTACTAGCATATGACGAGCACGCAGTGATAATATTTAGTTAGATTTTCATACAGTAGAAAATTGGCTCCATTATGGATCAAAACAATGCCGTCATAATCTGGACATGTTACAAAATGAGTATTAAATATATATTTCACCATGCCGAGATAATTGTAAAATGAACTATTCTTACATTATTAACTACACTAACTCTCAATTGAAAACATTGCCATTTTAGACAGTTTTTTCCCCCTTAAAGATTATTTATCGGTCAAAAGAATGTTGTGTCATTTAAATCTTCGAATCAATTTTTGTAAATATTAACCGAATTACATCCTCAAATGTATTTGCCATTTCATATCACGAATTCTCCTCATTCTCCGTCGTATTCAACAGAGTGATTGAACTATACCTCCTATACATGGTAGCTCTAAAAAAAATTCTTATATTCTGATGTCTATTTGTGTTTCTTATTTGATGCGAGTAAAGTTACATAAATATCGTAACGCCGTCAATATTTTTCGTTCATATTGTGAATTTAGCTATTTATTAATACATCCAAGGAAGAAAAGAAAAACATTAATATGCACTAATCATTATCTTGTAAATATTATTATTATTATTATTATTATTAGCACCGCGTCTTACTACCCGTTCGGGTTATACGCACTTACGCTAATGTGTAACGGTAGGGTGATTGTGAGATGAAATGGAGGACCTACAGTTTAACGTGGAATCCGAACCACGGTGGAGGCCTGGCATTCCCCACATTCACAAGATGTCTTGTCAGAGGTGAAGGAAGGGTTTGGTAATCAGATAAATCTGAGCCGGGACCAAGGATTGAACCCCGGCCGCCAGCACAGAAGTCTTACACCTTACCCCTAGACCGCCAGGTCACTTTGAAAAGTTACCAGACCAAATTATGTATCCCTACGCCGAACCAGATGATCTGCAAAAACATGTCTTTAGCCACTGTCACTTTTGACAGTCCAAATTTAGGTATATGCCTAAATTATGACTGTCAGAAGTCAGCTGTGAGTTGTCAATCAGCACCAAAGAAGTCATGGGGCTACTGTATGTATCTGTTTGCATGTATTTATGTAGGTGATATAGCTCTAAAACTAAGATACTTTGTAATCTTAAATCGTACCCATGTACCTGATGCGACAACTTACCGTTTCTTTTTAAGCCCGTTGAGCGTTCTTCGTAGTATGGCCGACGAATACAAGTACCGTGAACATCTTCTTGAAAACTATCGCATTTCCATGTAAATATTGTTCTTTCAAGTTTTTATGAATACTTGTCTTGTATTATTATTATTTATTTATAAATAAATAATAATAAATAATCTCTTGTGTTATTGAATTGGATCACCAAACTGAAGTAAGCACAGTGCCAGAAAAAAAAAAAGATTATATAAATCCAAAATTAAAACACACGTCTTCTGGCCTCACGGCAAACCTTACTATAAATTTACAAGAATGATGTCTTTAAACTCGGTTATTTTTCACGATATTGGTTTAGAAAAATGAAAAACCTCAAGTCAATTAGTGCATGTACCATTAATTAAATCCAATTTGATTTTTGTTTTAATCAATTTCATGAATAATACAATTATAGCTGTTCAATAACATAACCAAAAATGTAGTTTCTTCTTTATTTTCAATCATATGGCCAATCGATATTATTGATGGTAAAACCAATAATATTTATTAATAACAGACAAGTATCTTCTTCAGTGGCCGCATGGTCTAAGGCGCAACTCTCGCAATAAGCTAGACTGCCGATAATAAGGGGATTGTGATTCGTGCCTATTCGGGTGTACCAAGTAGGGGATTTTCTTAAATTTTTGTTCTGCTTTTTATACGCGCAAATGAAGGTAAACTTCCTTTAAACTCAACCTCTCTCATACCTAGCTCGTAAGTGTATAACCCAAATGGGTAGTTCTAATAATAATAAAAAAAAGTGTAGGTATCACAAGGAATTTCAAACACTAATAAAGTTTTAAATTAGGAGGGATAGCCAGCACACTTACCTGGGTGATACTGGACTAGAGATTGTTTAGATATAACACTAAAAAACACATAAACACATTTTTAAGGACAAGCTTTCACTGTCACAGACAGCTTCATCAGGTCAAGAGCATCAGTCTACTCTCCTGACCTGATGAAACTGTTTGTGATAGTGAAAGATTGTCCTTAAAAATGTGTTTGTGTGTTTTTTAGTGTTATATCTAAACAATTTCTACTCCAGTATCACCCAGGTAAGTGTGCTGGCTATCCCTCCTAATTTAAACCATGATTTAGCCTAGTGCTCTATACCACATAAACACTAATAAAGGCAATAACTCACGTCTGCTTTGTCCCTGGCATTTAATTGGCTAGAGATTCTCGTCACATTCCCATTGGCTGATACAAAAGCTGTTTGTGCGCAAGACTAATCAGAGCACATAAAAAAAGTTATTGATAAACTAATTTAATGCACTATTCATGTAGTGATTAGGACCATCGTTGAAAATAACAAAGTGTGCAAGAATATACATCCAGGCTAAATAATGACAGGCGTATTGAGTATGTTTCAAATGTAATCATCTCAAAGACCATTCATCCCCAATGATTATATATTTATATTTTATAAAAAGTCTAAAGATGAAGAAATAAATCAAAGTTGTGTGGGGAATCCATTGCGTTCAGCTTGTTTTCTAAGATTTTAAGTTTCAAGACTCAAAAGATAAAACAACGAATAAAGTTTGAATCAACCCCATTATGAGGCAATATGGACAACAAAGTACACTTTTTAATACCATTATTTAATATTACCTCACTATAAGGTAGAGCAGCGATAGTTCGTTTTAACTGGGGGGTCGACCCAGTCCAGATTATCAATTTGTCTAGATTTTTGACTAAACAGTACTTAGACCAAAAGTAAAAAAAAAAACATAAACTGGATACTTAATAAAACTCGGTGTTGAGGTAGAAACATTTTCAATTTATTTAAGCAACTTTTTATTATTTATCTAGCAACGCGTCTTACTACCCGTTTTGGTCACACGCTCAAGTACCAATCACGCTAATAGGCTAGGAAATTGGGAAGGTTGAATGTATAGGAATGCAACACGAATTTGCGTGGAGGGAGAGGGGGGAAAACCATTTAAGTAAAACCCCCCCAAGTTCACCCGACTGAGATGCAAACCTCTCATTTTCAGCAGCCTAGCTCAACACGAAACTAGAGCATAAACTAACTACACCACGGAGGCGGCTTTTAAATAACTACATTGTATACATTGTATTTTTGTTGCTAAATATCACAAATTATGAAGGCATATAATAAAACAAAAATATGTCATTGGTTCGTTTTTTGGTTTCCATGGCTCTGATATTGATACAACTGTGGCTATTTTTATAAATAATAATCTTTCTTAAAAATCTGGATTACCGACGATTCAAATTATCGACACTCTACTAACTTTTATGCAAGCATTTCACCATGCCCTACTCCCTATTATATATGTTAGTCATAGTAGAGACAGAGCACTCTACGTCAAAATAAATCCAGGGGCTATACCTAGTACTAATTTGGAATAGATATTATTATGATCACAGGAATGCCAACTTATAAATATTACTATATTTAAAAAAAAATGTTTTAATCTTCACTTTCGTTTTATTTTTTATGTGTGGGGATATATTGTGAGTATTTTTAAAGACAAACAAAAAGTAGGCATTTTATAATTGAGCAATACTATCATTTGATGTATAATGACTAATCATTAACCAATTTATGATATGGTACTTGTATTTCCATTCATTTATTTTGATATATTTAAAAAATACATCTATCATAATATTTTAAGAATCTTTAGGAAAATAAACAAGACGCGTCGGTTCTGCTGTTCAATCAATATTTAAAAAACAGGGAGCAGATGTGTTTATGTTGTCATCTCTGTGATCATAATATATTTGGGCTGGGCCGACCAACTAATTTACCGATTCTAGTTATTTGTTGCAGATCTGGCCAATCACGATGATGTTGATCATTTAGTTACTTAATTTTAAATGATTCCGAGATAATATATAGAAGCCGTGGTGCTTAAAGAAATAAACAATCTACTCTCCATATGGACCCTTTTTTTTATTTATTTTAGTATAGTAGGTTTGATTATATGAGTTAAAATGAAAACTTTATAGAGTTGTTTAGGAAATAATTAACTTTATCATTGGTCATGTCACATTTTAAATACAGTTTAAATTCAATTATAATAATATTATTTAGCACCGCGTCTTACTACCCGCTCGGGTTATACGCTTTAAATACTAATTACCCTAATGGATTAGGAATTGGGAAGGATGAATTAGAGGAAGTGAGCCCGCATTTGTGTGGAGAAAGAAAGTGAAAAACCATTTAGGGAAAAACCAACCCCAGTTCACCCGACCGAGGTTCGAACCTCGATCTCCCCGTCCTCGGAAGTCGAGCAGCTCAACACGACAAGCGCGTTAGTCAACTACGCCACCGAGGCGGGTTTAAATTTAATTGACTCAACTTTTGTTACGGTTGACCGCCTCCAAACAATGGAGGGTTCCTGGTTCAATCGCCAAAGCTTCCAGATCTCTCTTTGAGCAGTGGGTCTTGAACACATTCAACTCGGCCTTGTGACAAAATTGAGAAGATACTTGAACGGAAAAAAACGTAGCGGCTAAAGTCTATAAGACTGATATTGATAACGGGGAAGGCTCGCCAAGCTGGCCACATGAAACCCTCTATACACAAATGTTGGTACTATCTTCGCCGACATGTGGAAACCTCTCTGTCGAGACTGCTCGATAACAGGTCGAAACAATAGTTTTTCTATTCCTCATAGTTAGGTTTGACATAGTTTTATATAGGAGTTTTTTTTGGAGTGTGCGAAGTCCACTTTTTAATTCAGGGAAAAATCAAATTGAAGATATTAAATATTCTAAAAAAAAAAAAAAAAA
>CABFVX010001804.1:8429-32340 GCA_902151425.1 Timema shepardi | reverse complement strand
TTCCCCAATATTAGCTTCCCTTGAATCTTCCCCAATATTAGCTTCCCTTGAATCTTCCCCAATATTAGCTTCCCTTGAATCTTCCCAAATATTAGCTTCCCTTGAATCTTCCCCAATATTAGCTTTTCTTGAGTCTTCCCCAATATTAGCTTCCCTTGAATCTTTTCCAATATTAACTTCCCTTAAATCTTCCCCAATATTAGCTTTTCTTGAGTCTTCCCCAATATTAGCTTCCCTTGAATCTTCTCCAATATTAACTTCCCTTAAATCTTCCCCAATATTAACTTCACTTAAATCTTACCCAATATTAACTTCCCTTGAATCATCCCAAATATTAACTTCCCTTGAGTCTTCCCCAATATTAGCTTCCCTTGAATCTTTCCCAATATTAACTTCCCTTAAATCTTCCCCAATATTAGCTTCCCTTGAATCTTCCCCAATATTAGCTTCCCTTGAATCTTCCCCAATATTAACTTCCCTTGAATATTCCCAAATATTAGCTTCCCTTGAATCTTCCCCAATTTTATCTATCCTTAAATCTTCCCCAATATTAGCTTCCCTTGAATCTTCCCCAATTTTATCTATCCTTGAATCTTCCCCAATATTAGCTTCCCTTGAATCTCCCACAGTTTTAGCTTCTCTTGAATCTTTCTCTCTTGGTTCAGACACCTTGTTTGTTACTTGACCTTGATATTAACATAATAAAGTTAATTTTATTCTATAGAGAAGAGAAGGTGGGTTCTTCGCAAAAGCTAGCAGCCACACCTCTTTAAGCAAGATAATAGAGGATAAGGCTGTTTTCCGAGAGTTTAACGATAATGACTCACCAATAACCGACATGATCAGATTGTTAATAAAATGGTAAGTTTTAAGAATCGATAGGCTAAATAGCGAGCATAGGCTTATCGATAATACCGTTATCGACAGATGACTAACAATCGGCCCAGCCCTATAAACCAATGTAAAGAGATCGAGTATTGCTCTGATTCGCTGCCCAGTTAGCGTGTATGCAGTCCGATCATAACATAAAACTGAATCTGATTACCTCGAGTTCTTCCTTTATAAACGGTAAATCACAGACCAACTCTTGCTGGTGGAGATCTCGTTCTTCAGAATTGACTGAAACATCCACGTATTCAGGAGAATTCTCCTCCATCTGGGAAATAAAAATAAATCAAGCTGTTTCAAGAGCAATGTTAACTATCTAAGCACCAATATGAAAATAATAGTTATGTAGAAATATCTAATTTTTATGGTTTATGGGTTCATTTTTGGAGAAAGAGTTTGGTTTTTGACTTTTTCACCATAAGTGTGTGTTGAAATAAAATTTACAACCACCGATATACAGGAAATACTTTAAGTCTTGAAGGATTTTGGTATAAAATTAGTAACCAAAAGCTAGAATGAGAGCCAAACTAACGGAATTTTTAACACAAGAAAATGATTATTGGATCTACTGGACTGAAAAATAACACATTGACTTTATAATTTTGGTTGATTGTAATTTATTGTAACGAAAAAAGGAAGATGGAGGCATTTTACTAAACTGAAGCCCAAACAGGTTTGGAACAGTATTAATCCAACTTATGCTCCAAAAATAGTTTTTGACAAGACTCAATATCAATTGTAGTGAATCTCTCCTTACTAGTCTGGTGAAGTTCACTTCTTGGCTTTTCTATGAACACTTAAGTCTTTAAAATTCCCTGACTTTTACAGGTTTTCTAGAGCCAATTTCAAACTTTTCTAGTCACTACAGATCAAACATGTAAAAGCACGGCTTGAATTAGAAAGTATGCTTATGTAAGGATTTTATGTTGTGAGTGGAGAATGATATAACGAATGTTGCGAGGTCGTTATGATGATTCGAGAAACAAACTATAGAGGAGCTGAGACAAAAGGAGATGTCAGAATTCCTTAGTTAGAAATTGGGCCGGTGGCCTGGTTAAGATGGAAGTTTTTGGAGCCCCTTTGGGGCTGACTGCGGAATGCCGTATTCTAGGAGGTAATGTTGCGTGCCATAGGGCCATGCTAGAGCCCAGGAAACTAAGATTGACGATCGTGCAGGGGACAGTCTAACAGTCGTACAAGCCTTCTGTTAACCTCATAACACCTCTATCAGTCACTTGCTTCTGTATATTCTATAAATTCTTCAGTTTAACTTTACTTTTAACATCACATTGGTAAAAACATAGAAGTGATAATAAACCTTCTAGAAAGCAAGTCTAGCGTCAATCACAAACCCACACAAGTATTCATATCACCTTCCCCTTATCCTCGGCCAAGGACATCCTGACAGATCAGCCAGGCCCACAATTTTAAGACAGACAAAAGGGGTGGTAACAAACATTAGTTTTTAAAATCACCATTAGTTAGTTTTTTAAGATCACTATTTAATGCATTAATACATTTACACACATACACATGATGAGATTATGTAACTCCATGAATGTGTTTAAATGTAGCAACCTCAAGAGATGGACTATTGAAGATTATCTCACACGAATACAGCTTAAAAAATTGTTATGAGACACATCCTTTTGTAGTTTCTTCTTCTTATAGCGTAAACAATTCTCCCGCATGCGCATAAACACAACCAACTTTGGATAAAGGTGGTAGTGACGTCGAGGTGTGGCAGACCACTTTGAAATCCCTTGTTGAATTTGATAACTGAGATTAACTTGCTCAATAGGGACAACCAGGTTAAAATAGATTCTTAGTGTATATTGATTGGGGGGGAAAATGTTGTTTTTTACCATTGTTAATAAAAGTTACATATTTAAAAGTGAAAATGTGAAAATCCGAGAAATTTGATCAAATTCCCTTATTTCCAGGTCACTGGCCACCCTGATAATAATCACCTCGAACTCTTGTTTGATCCAAGTTATCCCAGAAGAAGAGACTGGCCCGTAACTGTCTTGTGTTTCTGATTTGACCGTCAAGTTTGAATTTTCTTGTGGACTAGGCCCCATCTGAGAAATGGAAACACAAACATCTATTTCTTGGATTTAAATATTACTCATGGAAACTATAATAATAACCCAGGACCTTTGTCTGAGTCTGCCAATTCTCCGGCCACTGAACTATCCAGGAGTTGTCTTTTGTCCAGGTTCATTCTTCACATATCACAATAAGACAGAGTCTGTTATGGAAATGCTATTATTGTCAACTTCATATGAGTTTTAATATTTCGCATCCATCTTCGACTATTGAGGGCTTTATTCTGCCGGTAGTACAATGACAACTGTACAAACTTACATATCAAGATGGATTAAATAGTCAAGTTATTATAGTTTATAAGTATTTTTATTGTAGTTATCAAATATATTTTCTGAATTAAAAAAACATAATAGCTTGTCTATTTAACTCCAAGATATGCAAGTTTGTGAGGATGTAATTGTACTATTTAGCAGTATTTAGTACTCCCGAGAGAAAGGTGGCCTCGTTACCTGATATCAAGTTAACAATAAATATACATCTATCGGAAAACTCTGTACTATAATAATTCATGAGCTCTTGACGACTTCTGTATAACTCAGTGTCAAGAGCAATGGCGTTCTAAGCCAAAGGACTGGATTCGATGCCTTTGTAAATTTTAAATTTCAATAATATATTTAGATGTGTTTATAATCGTAGCTTCCAACTGTATTTTTATTTAATTATTTAGCAACACAACTTAATAACTGTTCGTTTTATACGCTTATGAACTAATTACGCTAGTGGATTAGGAATTAAGGAGGTTAAATTTAGAGGAAGTGATCCAACATTTGCATGGAGAGGGGAGTGGATAACCATTAAGGAAAAAACCTCTCCAGTCCACCTGACCGAGATTCGAACCTCAATATCCCATCCTTAGCAATCAGAATTCGGCACAAAAGTTAGCGCGTTAACTAACTACGCCACTGAGGCGGGTGACATTCTGAAATTGTTTCAGTTATTCTGGTGTCACTTATTGAAGGGGTAAAAGATTTAAATCTAACACGATGGGTGTGATCTAGGTTGGGTGTGAGTTCAATTATATCGAGCTATTAAAAGATTGCTTTAAGCCAGTACAGTTTAAAATTGTTGTGAGACATATTCTTCTTTAGTTTCTTCTTCCTATAACACATGTAGATAAACCAGGACAAAACTTCGGATAGGGATAAGAGGTAGGGGGGTGGAAAAGGGACAAAAGAAATCACATTTTAATTTTGAGAATAGAGAATAGTTTTCACAAAAGGGTCAAAAGTGATAATAAAAATTTCACCTTGAGTTGGCCTATTAATGAGAAAAATTTTGTTTTGTTTAATAAATTGTAAGTTAAAGTTGCATATTTTTTAACGAATAAGTAAAACTTTCAGAAATTTAATGAAATTCCCTGATTTTATCTTGACATTCCCCTGTTACCTAGGTTAATTGACATCCTGTACTAGCGGAGACTAACAGGTGTTTAAAAATCACTGAACTTTAGTAGCCCCTGGTTGCCTGGATCTAGAAGTACAAGTTCGATTCTCAATTAGTACCGAGTAATTTTTCTCACAAGGCGCTATAGTTCCCCATGTTAACCAGAGTTTGGTTTATTAGTCTTAAGTTGGGTTAATGTCTTCACTGTCTCTACCTCGTCAAATTTACTACCATCATCCCTTCATTTCGTCAGTACATGGAAGTCTCCACACAAAGGATGCATTATCAGTACATTAGTACGTGCTAATCTTTGCATAAACCAAGTTATAGAGTTATGTTGGCTAAACATGTCATTTTTGTTGATTGGTTTTATTTTATGATTTTGTTCTGAGTTTTTGCTATTGGTTTTTTGTGTTTTTAGTTGTGTTTTACATTATTGCTAATGTGTTTATTTGACATAATTAAACTTTAGTGTAAAGGCTATCCGAATCAATGGACATGTGTATAAAGCACTTTGATTTGTCTAATATGTTTTGTCCAGTGATGTGGTCACGGTTCAAATAACACCCGGGTCTATTTGTGGTAAGTATTCCTGAATTGTTTCTTGTGCCAGCAATCACTTCCCAAGAATGTGGCTACATTTCTTCTAAAACTTTACTTGATAATACCTAGAGAATAATTGTAAATAATTGCAGCGAGCTTGGACAGAAAGTAAGACATGTTCCAATCATATTTTTCCATATATACATATATAATACAATTAAAAATGTTTTTTTGTATTAAAAAGACATGAAATATTTATCTTTCTTACCTCTGGTTCTATGTTAATCTCGTCTTTGATCGAAACATCCAGACTTGGTTGTTTTTTATCGCTCTCACTCTCCGAGAAGTGCGGGCTGTCCTCCATATTATTGTTTCCGTGATCATGTGACTGCAACTCTATACCTATGGACATTCGGGATGGATCAAGNATCCAGACTTAGTTGTTTTTTATCGCTCTCACTCTCCGAGAAGTGCGGGCTGTCCTCCATATTATTGTTTCCGTGATCATGTGACTGCAACTCTATACCTATGGACATTCGGGATGGATCAAGTTAATTACATCGTTCAGTTTTTTAACTTTTAACATCGTGACCACCACTTGAAGGCCAACCAGTTCCTCAAATCTCCTTGGATGCTCTAATGATTATCAGAAATGAATAACAAAATGAAGCGAGAGGCTAGGGGTGAAATGGAACTGACGTGTCATGAGAGGAGCGGAAAAGGTGGGGTGGGCAACTAGAACAATCTCAGAGACTCTGGTAGAGCTTGAGTTGGCCACCATCTAGTGACACGTAGTGGGCCATCGTTACAGTCAAGTCTAGCGAGTGGACAGGTTGAGGCTAGTGTTTCCCCCGGTTCGAGTTGGCCGTCAGCTAGGGCAGGAGTCGCATGAGCTGGGCCGTAATCAACAACATGATTTTACATTGAAATAGTAATCTGCTGGTACATTTAATTCGGATTCATTAATTCTTGTATGTATTGACATGATCATGACTTATGTATTCATGCTAATAGAGCTTTAGCATGGTATAAGGTTAATGCCGAGATCACAATCAACTTAACGTAACGTTCACTTAAAGTTAAGCTAAAGTTAACTTAATGTATGTGTGATCTCGATTCATGTAACTTAACGTAACAACTCGAGCCAAACATCTTCATTCTCGAGTATGATCTGTGATTTGTATTATTTGTAAAGAGATGATCTGTGAATGTTTACATTTTTCAATCGATATAATAAATATCTATTACAAAACTTTTTGATAAATTTAGCTTTCTTATTTTGGTTTAATTATTTTGTTTCAATGTCTGATCCCTAGAACTTACACTAAAGAGCAGACCTTGGTCATAAAACCAACCAATGAATTGGTAAATAGCCCTGGAACTGTCACTCACTGGTTAGATCACGTCATAACCTTCAAATAACATGTATTTAACGTAAAAGACCTCCCAGGACATCTCTTAGATTAAGTTAACTGCGAGGCAATGTTAAGTTAACTACATCGTGAATTTTTCCATATAAAAACACGAGATACGTTAAGTTAATTTAACTTTAAGATTAATGTCATCGCGAAGTGTGAGTCTGTTTGTACTTGTCTGTGGACAAAGGCCTATAAGATTATTTAAAAAAATATCACTACTGGACAACCTATAAATTATGTTTTAGGAAAAATGATTAAAGAATCTCGCCTTCAGCACTATACTAAAAAATATATAGCCTAAGTAAAAAAAATTGATTTTAGGAAGTTTATTTAATTAGCCGTTAATTCTGATTTAAAAGTCAATATTGTTCGAAATAATTTAACAGTTACCTGCATGTGTATCAAATTCCTGCAGCTTTTTTCTTATTTATATAAGTTTCTAAATTTAATTATAATAATTAGATTATATTTTCAAAAAGGTTTCCATCCAAAGAGCAGAATAGTAAATTTATAAAGAAATGATTTAACTGTGAACATTAAGTCAAAAACAAAAGAATCTCCTAAATTTATTAAAATCACTAAGATCTATCAGTGTTGCCAGCGATTATTAGCGAAATCTCCCCTTAGTTGTTCAGAACTGTAACTAAATTAAATAGATTGACGGAGCTTAAAACCTAAACTTGATTTTTGGTCACCTTTTGTTGAGAGAGAAAGAATGTTTATGTTATATCTTTCTCTTTCCTATATAAAATAAATATATTATAACCAATTAACTATTGTTTAATCAGCATTTATTAATTATATAAGAGTTTAATCTATATAAAAAATAAATGTGTTTCTTAATATTCTTATTATAATTTACTAATGCCATGTATACTTACTTTATGACATCAGGAACTCAAGTTTTCAAAAAACTACTTAAAAAGAGATTATACCTCCTATCCATAACTTGGGAATTTTCATCCGGGCTCCCTCACTATACCTTATCTATCTCAAGTTAATTATAATGTTATTATTTCATCTAAGTTTAGACATTTCCAATGGTTTCGATACTATTAGTGTTTCCATTCAAACCCTTAACAACGTAATGGTTATTTTAACAAAGGATTGTGAGGTATACACGGTATCTATCTCATAATTATATAACTTAGTCCTGTCCCCTATATTTTCATGGATTTTTTTAAATAAAATTTAAAAGCAACTTTATTTTCAGACACCCTATTATTTCTCTTTCATTATTTTGCCGTCAGGTGTGGTAACGCGATTCACAATCAGTGAGTACATTCGGTAAAGTTATTTTTGGTACATATATTCTGAGTTTTAGAATCATTGAGAAGAGGTGAGATATCAACAACTTACTAACCTAAAAATAGAATGTATTCCATTCTTAATTTCCAATCATAGTTGTTGAAGGTTAACATTTGTTTGTAATATATTTAAAATCATCAACACTGTCATATGGTATGTTGTTAGAAGTAGTATTTAAATTATTGTCCTAAATCTGTGTTACCGTATCATATATGATCCAGACTGGAGCATACCAGGAACATTCATTGAAGACTCAAGATATTAACGCATACAAAATATACCCTGGTGGAAAAACACAGAAGTAAATCCAGGACAACCGTACTTGCTTTGGTATGGTACTGTAATGTCCAAAGGAAAACCAAGGAAATCCAGACCAATACTCATGTATGGGCTGCTATGGATTAGTCAGGTTCTCCCAGGGACAGAGTACATCAATGGGAACCAGACATTGTCTAGAACACTCAGAGTCTGTGGTTTAAATTATTTTTTTTTTGGGTGGGAGGGCCAAACCATAGAAAACAAATTATTGTCTAGAACAACTTGGGCCTGTGGTTTGATATGTTTCTTGATGGTATGTGCCGAACCATTGCAATCAAAGACTGATCTTGATGGTAGGTACCATACCATTGCTATCCATATCTGGTCCTGAACGCTCAGTGTCTATGGTTATATCTTGTTTTCCTTGGTACATAACATAACAATGTAAACCAGACATTGGCTGGATGTTCCGGGGTTTGGTCTGGTTTTCTTTGGGACAGAACTAACCAATACTAAACAGACTTTTATCTGGAACAGTCCGGTTATTGGTTTTAGTCCGAGTCTATTTAGGACAGAACAAACCAATGCAGTGGCGTCTCATCTATTGGTGAACATGAGCATGTGAACCACCCAAAAAAGAAAGCGAAGAGAAAATAAAATATAATAAGTAATATGAAATAATATATCAATCACTTTTTTAGATTTTGCTTATTTGGGGAAGAACCTTCCCCCAAGCCCATTTAAATATAATCCTGTCAATACACAACTGTAGTATAAAATTTTAAAATTATAAGCATAGAGCGGCTGGTCCTGACTCGATCGCATATGCTAGTGAAGAAACTGACCTTGAAAACATTTGGTGTGGGCAGAGTATGAGGTGGTAAGTGAGGGGTAACGGGCTTTCATAGCTTTCCAGTCGCACAACTTTCACTGTGCGGCGGCTAACAAGTTGGCAGTGTCTTTTTCATCCAAATTCTCTCTTGATTTTGTTACATATGATTAATTTAATCTTTTATTAGTTTTACTATTGTGTGTTAGAAATAGTGTAGACAGTTTTGGCACTTAATACAATTTAAAAAAAATGTCTAAATGACATATATAAATCTAATAAAAATTTTAATGATTTGATTGCTTCAAAAAAAGACAGGCATGCGCACCTAATTTACAAAAATTATACTTGAATAATGAATATTAAAAGGTAAATTGTAATCAATATTGCAATAGATCTTTCTTTCTAGAAAGTAAAATGTTACACTTTTTCTACCTATGAGTGTCAGGTGAATTGTTTCTTCTAAATTGTAGAAACACATAAGTCTTTAACCTATATATTATGTCGTGCCTCTAAATCTTATTTTCAAAATTTTTGCAAACACACCCCCATAATGAGCTAACACAGGAAACCTGCTTTCTTTCAGTACATGCCTTAATTCAAAGTATGCTCGACTTTCACTAATTTCAATGGGCCTAAGTTAAATAATTCCGTCCTCAAATGCAGAGTTACATGAACCAATTTTTTTGCTTTATTCTAGGTAGTCGGATGAGTCTATCATCCTCCAACCGGGGGGAAAAAAAATTAGGTTTAGCATCTAAATAAGAGATAACCTCATCACATTGACCAAATCAAAACTCTTATTATAAGCCATCTTAAGAGTTCAATAGTATCACTTCTAGTACTGTTAATGATTTGTTGCAGTCCTTGCCCATAATTTTGCCCAAACTTTCTTGCGTCACATAATTTGGAGTGGCTCATTGAAACTGGAACATATTTAACTGGCGTTTAGATTGATTCTGAATATTTGCTAGTAAATTGTGTTAAGTTGGACAAAGAAACTGTCCTTTTGATTTAGTAGTCTAATTTGTCAAGTTGGTTATATTGGTCTTAAACTATTGCCAATATATGTTTAAAGATTCGAAGCAAGAGATTTTAGAAGAGAAACGAAGAAAGTTAATCAAAATACCTAGGTTAAATTTATCAGAGTTTTAGTTGCCAAAACAAACAAACAATTATGAAGAGGATGATTGTGATGAGAAGTACAATTATGACGATGAAGATGCTACCCAGTTGAACAAATTTGATATTAGCAAGAATTAAAGTGTAAGAACTTACATTTTATTTTATAATTTGTACCTTTGACATGTTGGTTTGTGTAGTTTCACCTTTTTGCCATTTTTCTAATATTAAATGCCGGAAACAGAAAGAGGGGGGAGACTAGTCCTCACAGAATGTGGCCGGCAAGAAATCTCTTAATGTGTTTCAAATTTTAAATAAGGAAAACCAAATATAATTTTTAATAAGCTATATTTAAAGCAAAGATTTTACTAAATTACCATAAACCAAAAGGATTTTTTAGATCTATGTACAATTTTTACTTTAGCTAACCTAAGATTATAATCATTCAACATCACTTCCAACTGTTGTGACATCAGATTTAAGTTTAAAATATAATTTTGTTTTTTGAGAAAAATGTGTAACCTACTGCTTTAAATAAGTACCTGAATATGGTAACATCATAAATATACAGAATTTTGGCTACATTATGGAAAAAGTCCCCACATTATTAACTGTTTTAATTAAAACATCCTTCATACCTTTTTCTCAATCTGGTGTTCCAATAGTTTTTCTTTTTTTATTGTGTGGAATTATAGCCCAAATCTTCATTAACTTGAAATTGAGGGGAAATAAATATACACGGGTATATATATATATATATATATATATATATATATATATATATATCATCGATGATAATATTCAACCTAATGTGAAGAAATAAAATTTAGCCACAGTATCACAATAAGAATAAAAAAGTTATTAATCAACGGAGCCAGTACGTCTGCTAGTCGCTTTCGTTTTAATTGTTTAGTTGCTGTTATACTCCTAAAATATTAATTTATACAGGTTTTATTTATAATGAAACAATAAATAAAATATTAAGGTGTGAGTTTGGGGTACGTGAGAAAATGCCAGTGAATTTGCACTTGAGCAAAATATTTTACTGGCAAATATAAATAAAATAATGATTCACTTCTAACAAAGAGTTTAATTTTCTTCACCTGGTGATATCGACAGTTGGAAGAATATCTAATACGAGCATAGCAAAATTAAATGACAATATACTTTTTAAAAGTTGTAAAATAGTTTTTATCATAATTTTAGTTGATTTTAAAGGTATATATTAATCATGTGGACCAAAAAACATGTTTTGATGTAGAATGTGCAAAATATAACAACCTTTTCTGGTGATTCTTAAATTCCCAGCTTAATGTAATATACATATATTTATATAAAGAAGGTATATTTTCAGTTTCAGGAATCCGTTTTATCAACAGAAGATAAGGAAAATTTAGTTTTTAATGAATCAATAATATTCTTAGTGGCCATTAAATACAAACTTGATATTGATAAATTATGTTTTGGATGAAACGTTTTGATAATAATTTTTCGCCAGAAAAATTCAAGAAAATATTTATTCCCACACGAGTTTCGGAAACTCCACATCCAAAAAATGTTATGCAAAGTTCAGGATACTGCCGAAGACTTATTTTTCTTGGAAAACAAAATATATAATATTTGATTATGCATAATTTGAAGAACATGTTCTAGATTTTGAAATTAAAAGAAATTTAAGGACCCTCCTAAACTGGTTGATGGAATGTGAATGAATACCCATAAATATAAAATTCTTTTTTAGAGAAATAGCATTAATAAGAGAAAACAACAATCAGATTTTAATGCATCATTCTCTTCTACTTAGGCTTTCATAAGTAAATTGTCATAAAATTCTTGATTTCCAATTTGTTATTAAAATTTCATCAATCTTTACTCTAAACTTTATTTACAAGATTTTAAAATATGAATCATTCACATAAATGGTTCATTAGCTTACTTTAGCGACATGATTTGTGTAAATAATATATAGTATCACCCATGTAAACTATTTATCCCATTGTTTTTAACGTATTTTAAAAAACTTTTCTTTTCACCAGGAAACTTTAAGCAGTGCATTAAAAAGTAATTATTTTAAGATATAGATATTACCATTCGACCTACACAATCCAACTATACTCAGTAGTTTTATATAATGCCGTTGCGCATTACATAAAATTCAAATATATTTGCTCTTTTATAGACACACTTTAAAAAAGCAAATATATTTCATTATTATGATAAAATTATATACTCTTTAATTTAATGTTATTTTATTAATTAACAAAATGTTCTTTTTATATTGCAAACCTCGGATATTTTTAGAGCAGTGTTCTAACATGATCATTTGTAGAGAAAAAACTACCACTGGATCTAGATAATCTACCTTTGTTATATTGTTTAATACAATCAAATGTATTACATAATGTTCTTTATTCACCTCTGTGTATTGCACATAATCTAAATTTAAGCCTCGTTTAGTCGAATCTTTTGTAATATATGTCAATATGTATCGCAATATTTCATATATGATACAGCTATTTTATATTGTGTAATAAACTATTTTGTAGAACACTTATTTTATTATCTTTTCATGTGCTGTAAATAATCCAAATCTATTTGTTCATTTAGAGCAATCTTCTATAAAGCACTTCTTTCGATTATCACCCCCATGAGTCACACATAATAATCCACCATTCTTAACGTGATTATAACAATCTTCTATGGTGCACTTATATAGTTAATCGCCCCCATGTTTAGTACATATTCCACATTTTATAGCGAGTTTAGTACACTATTCTCTAGAAGACTTTTTTCGACCACAATCCCTGTGTTTCTTACATAATCCTCCTCTTGTTGCTATGTTGGAACAATCTACTACACTGCACTTTCCACGATAATACACAGCCCCATGTGCTACACATATACCAGCACTCTTTGCTAGATTTGTACAATTTTCTATAGTGCACTTGTATCGATACCCACCCCCATGTTTTGTACAAAATCCACCTCTGATAGCAAGACTAGTACAAACTTCTACAGAGCACTTTAGCCGACCACCACCCCCATGTTTAGTACATAATCTTCTTAGCAGAGCTTGTTTGGAACAATCTGCTACACTGCATATTCTATGATTATACACATCTCCATGTGCATTACATAATCCACCATTCTTTGCTTGATTTGTACAGTTTTCTCTAGTGCACTTATATTTATAGCCACCACCATGTTTTGTACATAATCCTCCTCTTATGGCGAGATTAGTACAACTTTCTACTGAGCACTTATGACGTCCACCTCCATGTTTAGTACATAATCCTCCTTTCTGAGCTAGTTTAGAACAATCTACTACACTGCACCTTTTATGACAATACACAGCGCCATGTTTTACACATAAGCCACCACTCCTAACTTTATTTGCGCAATTTTCTATAGTACACTTGTATTGATAACCACCCCCATGTTTTGTACATAATCCACTTTTCTTAGCTGGTTTAATACACTCTTCTATAGAACACTTATGCCGACTACCCCCATGTTTAGTACATAATCCTCTTTTACGAGTTTGATTAGAGCAAAGTTCTACGCTGCACTCTGGCTGATGATAAATACCCACATGCTCTACACATAATCCATATTTATAAACCTGTTTAAAACAATATTTTTCAACACATTTCCTTTGGTAGGAATTACACTCTTGTGCAATGAAAGATTTATCTTTCTCAATTGGCTCCGAACATTCTTCAATCTTATGGTTCCATTGGAAAGAATTTTCATCCTGTAACACACAAAATAATTTACACTTTTTTACACTTCTTTAAAATTTGATTGTCAAATTAAGAGTTTATTTGATTGGGGATGATTCTGTGAGGTAATGTGAGTCTAAGAATAAGAGACTCGCGGTTTGATCTTCTCCATACTTGCCTGGATGTTACATTTGAGGTGTATAATTGGTAAAGAAAATATATGAATATTCTTATAATTTAAATGATAACGTTTCAATGCACAATTACAAATCTAATCTTAATTTTACATTTTTTTAAATGTTCAAATTGATAATAAGAATTTTTTCTGAATCACTCTATTGGTCAAAATGGAGTAATTTTCTTCACATTATGATAATAGTTGTTGAACCTCTCTAATAAATATACGGGATGGTTGGAATAACGATAAACTTTTTAAATAAAAGGAACAAGTTGTCATTAAATTTAGAATGGTCTCGAAAGATATTCAAATAATATTGACATAAACCTGTGGAAAAAATTTAACTTTATTTTTAAATTGAAGCTGTATTTTAATAATTTTGACCAAAAAATTGTTCTTATATAGAAATTTAAAAAAAACACAGATCTTTTCTAGCATTTTTAAATTTCCACCTTAATGTGGTGTCTTTATTGAAATAATTTTGATGGAGTGTATTTTAAATTTTCGGTATCCGTCTTATCAATAAAATATCAAATTAATCTAACTTTTAATGAGTCTATAATATTTTTAATGCAAATTAGATACACACTTAATATTGACAAATGACTTTTCGTTAAAACCCTTTTTTATAAATGTTTTCTCAAAAAATCTAGGTAAATATAATTTCACACCCGAGTTTCAGGATACTGCCGGGGAATAGATTATTTTATAAAGGAAAATATATTTATATCATCTTGGAGAGAATATTTAAATATTGTATGTATTAAACTTTTCAAGTTATGAAAAATAATTTTACAGGCTACCTAGACGAGACCAGTCCAACCAAATGTACATTATTCAAAATGATTAGAGAAAAAGTTAATATTGGCTGATGCCGCAATCCTGAATGTGGGAATGGGAACAAAAAAAGATAAATATTCAAATATTATTTAAGAAGAATTATTAGGAAGGGAATACGAATTTGCGTGTAGGGAGAGTGGAAACCATTTAGGAAAAACCACCCCAAGTTCACACGATCGAGATGCGAAACCTGATCTTTTCATTTTCAGCAGCCTAACTCAACATAAAACTAGAGCGCAAGCTAACTACACCACAAAGGTGGTTTATAATAACTAGTTTAACCATTGTGTTTTTGTTGCTAAATATCACAAATTATTAAGGTAAATAATAAAACAAAAATCTATAATTGAAAAAGTCAATTTTTTCCTGAACAAGGAAGGGTTGAGGTTCGTTTTTTGGTTTCCATGGCTATGATATTGATACAACTGTGAATATTTTAATAAATAATATTTTTTCTTAAAAATCTAGATTACTGAGGGTTCAGATCTTTGATGTTTGAAATACTAACTTTTATGCAAGCCTTTCACCATGCCCTACTCAACATTAAATCTGTTAGCCATAGTAGAGACAGAGCTCTCTATGTCAAAATATGTTAAGAGGCTATACCTATACCCTGATTTTGGTGGGAAGAACAGTAAAAGTTAGTTACTAAAGTTACTGAAACAATTTTAATATAATTATACATCTAGTCACGTTATCTGCAGTTGTCCCTTTTGATAGATATTATTAATACCGATAGAATAACATAAATAATATAGTAAAATGCTATCACTTTTGGCCGCAAAGAAATAAGTTTGAATTTTCTCTACTGTTCTTCCAACCAAAATCAGGGTATAGTTCTAATTTTGAGTAGATGTTATTATTATCACAGAAATACCAAATTACTAGAGAAATATTGAAATATTTAAAAACTTTTGTTTTAATCTACACTTTTATTTTTTATATGTGGGGATATAGTTTACATATTTGTAAAGACAAACAAAAAGTAGGCATTTTATAATTGAGCAATACTATCATTTGATGTATAATGACTAATCATTAACCAATATACGATATGGTACTTGTGTTTTAATTAATATATTTTGATATATTTAAAAAATACATATATCATAATATTTTAAGAATCTTTAGAGAAAAAAAAAAGAAGCATCAATTCTGCTGTTAAATCAATATTTAAAAAACCCGTGAGAAGATGTGTTTATGTCAGCAAATTTGTGATCGTAATATATTTGGAATTGGCCAACAAATAATTTACCGATTCTAGTTATTTGTTGAAGAATTTGCTGTAGCTTCCCTTGAATCTTCCCCAATATTAGTTACCTTGAATCTTCCCCAATATTAGCTTAATTTAAATCTTCCAAAATATTATCTTCACTTGAATCTCCCACAGTTTGAGCTTTTCTTGAATCTTTCTCTGTTGGTTCAGACAAATTGTTTGTTATTTGACCTTGATATTTACATTATTAGGTTATTTCTATTCTAATGAGAAGAGAAGGTGGATACTTCGCGAAAGATAGCAGCCACACCTCTATAATCAAGAAAATAAAGGATAAGTCTGTTTTCCGAGAGTTTAATAATGTTGAATCACCAGTAGCCGACATGCACAGATCGTTAATATTATAATTAGCACCGCGTCTTACTACCCGATCGGGTTGTACGCACTTACGCTAATGTGTAATGGTTAGGGTGATTGTGAGATGAAATGGAGGACCTACAGTTTAACGTGGGATCCGAAACACGGTGGAGGCCTGGCATTCCTCACATTCACGATCGATAATAAAATAATCGGTTCTAAGAATCGATAGGCTAAATGGCGAGCATAAGCTTATCGATAATACCGTTATCGCCCGATGAGTAACAATCGGCCCAGCCTTACAAGCCATTGTAAAGAGATCGAGCATTGCTTTGATTCGCTGCCTAGTTAGCGTGTATGAAGTCCGATCATAACTTAAAACTGAATATGATTACCTCGAGTTCTTCCTTTATAAACGGTAAATCACAGACCAACTCTCGCTGGTGGAGATATCGTTCTTCAGAATTGACTGAAACATCCCCGTATTCAGGAGAATTCTCCGTCATCTGAGAAATAAAAATAAATATGGCCATTTGAAGAGCAATGTTATCTAAACACCAATATGAAAATAATAAGTCATGGAAATATCCATTTTTTATGGATTCATCTTTAAAGAAAGAGTTTAGTTTTTGACTATTTCATCTTAAGTGTATGTTGAAATAAAATGTACAACCACGAATATACAGGAAATTTTTAAGGTCTCAAAGGTATTTTGGTAAAATATACTAACCTAATACTATAATAAAAAACAAATTAACTTATTTTTAGCATAAGAGAATGATTATTAGGTCTACCAGACTGTAAAATAAAAAACACATTGACTTTATAAACATAGTTGGTTGTAATTTAGTGGAACAAATAAAGATTTAGACATTTAACTAAACTGACACCCAAACAGGTTTGGAACTTTATTCATCCCACTTATGCTCCTAAAATAGTATTTGACAAAATTCAATATTAATTGTAGTGAATCGCTCTTTACTAGGCTGGTGAAGTTCAGCTCATGCCTTTTCTGTGACCTTTAAGTCTTTTAAAATTCCCTGACTTTCCCAGGTTTTCTAGACATCTACAGTTTTAACATGTAACAGCACGGCCTTAATTGGAAGGTATGTTTGTATAAATATTTTATGTTGTGAGTGGAGAATGATATAATGAATGTTGCGAGGTTTGTATGATGATTCAAGAAACTAGTAATAGAGGGGCTGAACCCAAAGGAGGTGTCAGCATTTCCTAGTTAGAAACCGAGACGGTGGCCTGTTTGAAATTGATGTTTTTTGAGCCCCTCATGGTTGATAACAGAAGACCGTATTCCAGGTCGTCACGCTGTCTGCCTTGGGGCTACGCGGGCTATGACACCGGTACCAGTAATGGGGGCTGTCACTCGAGCCCAGGGGAAAGCCTGGCAGTCGGACAAACCATTCAGTAATCCTCATAACACCTCTTTCAGTCACTCGTTTCTGTATGCATAAAGTACAATTAAAAATAATTTTATTTTTGGATTAAAAAGACATGAAATATTTATCTTTCTTACCTCCGGTTCTATGTTAATCTCGTCTTTGATCGAAACATCCAGACTTGGTTGTTTTATACCGCTCTCACTTTCCGAGAAGTGCGGGCTGTCCTCCATATTATTGTTTCCGTGATCATGTAGCTGCAACTCTATACCTATGGACATTCGGGATGGATCAAGTTAGTTACATCGTTCGGTTTTTTAACTTTTAACATCGTGACCACCACTTGAAGGCCAACCAGTTCCTCAAATCTCCTTGGATGCTCTAATGATTATCAGAAATGAATAACAAAATGAAACGAGAGGCGAAGGTTGAAATGGAACTGACGTGTCATGAGAGGAGCAGAAAAAGGTGGGGTGGGCAACTAGAACAATCTCAGAGACTCTGGTAGAGCTTGAGTTGGCCACCATCTAGTGACACGTAGTGGGCCATCGTTACAGTCAAGTCTAGTGAGTGGACAGGTTGAGGCTAGAGTGTCCCCCGGTTCGAGTTGGCTGTCAGCTTGTGTAGGAGTCACGTGAGCTGGGCCGTAAACAACAACATGATTTCACAGTTAATTAACAATCTGCTGGTACATTTAATTTGGATTCATTATTTCTTGTATGTATTGACATGATCATGAATTATGTATTCATGCCAATAGGGCTTTAGAATGGTAGAAGGTGAATGCTGGGATCTCGTTCAACTTAATGTAACGTTCACTTAAATTTAAGCTAAAGTTAACTTAATGTTTGTGTGATCTCGATTCTTGTAACTTAACGTAATAACTTGAGCCAAACATCTTCATTCTCGAGTATGATCTGTGAATGTATATATATATATAAAACAAAACTTTTTGATAAATTTAGCTTTCATATTTCAGTTTAATTATTCTGTTTCAATGTCTGATCACTAGAACTTACGCTAAAGAGTAGACCTTGATCATAAAACCAACCAATGAATTAGTAAATAGCCGTGGAACTGTCACTCGCATAGTGATTTTCTGGTTATATCACGTCATAACCTTCAAGTAACATTTATTTAAAGTAAAAGACCTCCCAGGACATCTCTTACGCTATGTTAATTGTGAGGCAATGTTAAGTTAACTACATTTTGAATTTTTCCATCTAAAGGCACAAGATCCGTTAAGTTAATTTAACTTTAAGATTAATGTCATCCCGACATGTGAGTTTGTTTGTACTTGTCTGTGGACAAAGGCCTATATAATATTATTTTTAAAAAATATCAATACTGAACAACCTATAAATTATGTTTTAGGAAAAATGATTAAAGAATCTCGCCTACAGCACTATACTAAAAAAAAGTCAAACAAATTTTCATTTTAGGAAGTTTATTTAATTAGCCATTAATTCTGATTTAAAAGTCAATATTATTCGAAATAATTTAACAGTTACCTGGATGTGTGTCTCATTCATACAGCTTTTTTCTTATTGATATATTTTCCCAAATTGAATTATAATTATTAGATTATATTTTCAAAACGGTTTACATCCAAAGAGCAGAATAGTACATTTCTAAAGAAATGATTTAACTGTGAATATTAAGTCAACAAATAAAAGAATTACCTAAATTTATTAAAATGAGCAGAATGACTCCTAAATTCACAACGATCTATCAGTGCTGCCAGCGATTATTAGCGAAATCTTTCCTTAGGTGTTCAGAATATTAACTAAATTAAATAGATTGACGAACAAAAAACCTAAACTTGATTTTTTGTCACTATTAGTAGAGAGAGAGAGAATGTTTAAGGTATATCTTTCTCGTTCTTACATAAAATAGTTATATTTAAACATAATTCACTATTGTTTAATCAGAAATCATAAATTATATAAGAGTTTATTCTATATAAAGAAATAAATGTGTTTCTAAATATTCGAATTATAATTTACTAGTTCAATATATACTTTCTTTATGACGTCAAAAACCCAAGTTTTCCTAAAACTACTTAAAAAATTATTACATTCCCTATCCCTAACTTGGGAATTTCCATCCGGGCTCCCTCATTATTTCATGTTAATTATAATGTTACCATTTATCTAAGTTTAGACATTTCCAATGGTTTTGATTCTATTACTGTTTCCGTTCAAACCCTTAACCACGTACAGTTTATTCTAACAACGGCTTGTGAGGAATACACGGTATCTATATCATAATTATATAACTTAGTTCTGTCCCATATATTTTCGTGGATTTCTGTAATAAAATGTCTAAGCAACTTGATTTTCAGACACCCTATTGTTTATATTTAATCATTATGTCGTCAGGTGTGATAACACGATTTACATTCAGTTAGTACATCCGGTAACGTTATTGTTTGATACCTATATTCTGAGTTTTAGAATCCTTGAGAAGAACTTACTAACCTAAAAATAGAATGTATTCTATTCATAATTTCTAATCCAACATAGTTGTTGAAGGTTAAACATTTGTTTGTAATATATTTAAAATCATCAAACCTGTCAAATGGTATGTTGTTAAAAATAGTATTTAAATTATTGTCTTAAATCTTTGTTACCGTATCATATATGATCCAGACTTGAGCAGACCAGAAACATCCACCGAAGAGTCAATACATTAACGCATACAAAATATACCCTGTAGTGATGGGTCGCTCGTGAGCGAGTCATTCAAATTGAACGACTCTTGAACGAGAGCTGTGAACGAATGACTCTCGCTTCGCGAGCGAGTCATTCACGCCACCATTGCTCACGACTTTTTCGCTCTCGTACATCCGCTCTGGCAAGAGTCGGGAGTGTTTATCATTCACGACTCTTATGACGTTCTTCGTTCGCTACTAAGAAAAAAAATTAACTATAAATGCTTACTATCGTTACTAGATAGCAGTACTGCCTACAATATTAAACTAACAATTTTTCTTAACATCACTTAGACATAATTATGTGAATTAGACACTAAGGGTTATATGTTAAGGTTAATTATTATAAGTAATATGAGTAAGTAATAGAATTAAAGAATCAACCACAATAGGATTCGGATAAATTACACATAAAACTTAATTCGTTCATAAGTTGAAAGGAAAGAGACAGATTTGCACGCTCGGAACGGGAGTTGTGAGAACTAGTTAGCGCTCACTCATCAAGTTTTTGGAAAGGTGAAGGGTTGAAGGGATTGGGAGCGAGCCAGCAATGCGGTGAACGATATGACTCATATGAACGACTCTTCATGAATGACTCTTTTGAGTGAGCGAGCTTATGTGAGCTAGCTCGCGTCAACGAGCTGGTTCGACCCATCACTAATACCCTGGTGGAAAAGCACAGAAGTAAACCAAGGACAAATGTAGTTGCTTTGGTATGGTTCTGTAATGGCCAAGGAAAACTAGACCAATACTCATGAAAGGGCTGCTATGGATTAGTCAGGTTCTTCCAGGGACAGAGTACACGAATGGGAACCAGAGATTGTCTAGAACACTCAGGGTCTGTGTTTTTTTGGGGAGGGGGTTGGGAGGGGGGAGGGGGAGTGCCAAACCATAGAAAACGAATTTTTGTCTGGAACAATTTGGGCTTCTGGTATTATATGTGATTGGTTATGTTTTCTTTGATACAGAACTAACCAATACAAGACAAACTTTTATCTGGAACAGTCCGGTTATTTGTTTTAGTCTGAGTCTATTTACGACAGAACAAACCAATGCAGTGGCGTCTAATATATTGGTGCACATGAGCATGTGAACCCCCAAAAAAGAAAGCGGAGAGAAAATAAAATATAACAAGTAATATGAACTAAAATATAAAACACATTTACAGATTTTTTGGTGACGAATCTTCCTCAAGCCCATTTAAATATAATCCTGGCGATACGCGACTGTAGTATAAAATTTTTAAGTTATAAGCACAGAGCGGCTGGTCTTGACGTGATCGCATATTCTGGTGAAGAAACTGACCTTGAAAACATTTGGTGTGGGCAGAGTATGAGGTGGGTAGTGAGAGGTCAGGGGCACTCATAGCTTTCCAGTCGCACAACTTTCACTGTGCGGCGGCTAACAAGTTGGCAGTGTCTTTTTTCATCGGGATTATCATTTGATTTTGTTACATATGATTAATTTAATCTTTTATTAGTTTTACTATTGTGTGTTAGAAATAGTGTAGACAGTTATGGCACATAATAAAATCAGTGTTTCGTAGCTAAAGCAATTATATTTCTCGATGGTGTCTCTGGAAAGAATAATTAACATTGAATAGCTCAGGAAAACACCTAGTCTTAATTGTATCCAGGTGACAGAAACTAGAACTATAGATTTCAAAGAGGAAAACGAATTAAGACATATTTAAGTAGCATCATGATTTAAGACAGACTGAGTGCTCTAAACATGATTACAATCTTATAAATCTTCATTAATTTGAAATTGAGTGAAAATAAATATACATTATAAGTGAGCCTATGTCCACGGTTATATATAGCATCGCTGATGATATTCAAGCAAATATGAAGCAATAAAATTTAGCCACAGTATCACAATAAGGATAAAAAAGTTATTAATCCACGGAGCCAGTACGTCTGCTAGTTACTTTCGTTTTAATTGTTTAGTTGCGGTTATACTCCTAAAATATTAATTTATACAGGTATTATTTATAATGAAACAATAAATAAAATATTAAGGTGTGAGTTTGGGGTACGTGAGAAAATGCCAGTGAATTTGCACTTGAGCAAAATATTTTACTGGCAAATATAAATAAAATATTGATTCACTTCTAACAAAGAGTTTAATTTTCTTCACCTGGTGATATCGACAGTTGGATGAATATCTAATACGAGCATAGCGAAATTAAATGACAATATACTTTTTAAAAGTTGTAAAATAGTTTTTATCATAATTTTAGTTGATTTTAAAGGTATGTATTAATCATTTGGACCAAAAAACATGTTTTGATGTAGAATATTTAAAATATAACAACCTTTTCTGGTGATTCTAAAATTCCCAGCTTAATGTAATATACATATATTTATATAAAGAAGAGTATATTTTCAGTTTCAGGAATCCGTTTTATCAACAGAAGATAAGGAAAATTTAGTTTTTAGTGAATCAATAATATTCTTAGTGACCATTAAATACAAACTTGTTATTGATAAAAAAAAATTGGTTGAAACTTTTTTGATAATAATTTTTCGTCAGAAAAATTCAAGAAAATATTTATTCCCACACGAGTTTCGGAAACTCCACATTCAAAATTTTTTATGCAAAGTTCAGAATACTGCCGAAGACTTATTTTCCTTAGAAAACAAAATATATAATATTAGAAATTCAAGAAATTTAAGGACCCTCCTAAACTTGGCCACTAACATTAAAATACAGGTTATTTATATTGCACGGTTAAAAAGCTTATATTGGCCTAATACCGCATTCCTGGATGATGGAATGTGAATGATAACCCATAAATATACAATTGTTCTTAGAGAAATAGCATCAATAAGAGAAAACAACAATCAGATTTTAATGCATCATTCTTTTATACTTAGGCTTTAACGAGAATTCACGGAAATAACGCTACAGAGTACCCGGCCGGCTACAGTATGAGTTGGGTGGTGGGTTGAGGTTGGCAAAACTGACGGGATGCGGCGAAGGGCTGGACATAAGTACACTACTCATCTCATCAGGGAAGCATCCTGATACAAATGGGCGCCACTTGGTCTTTTGACACGGGGAACCAAGACCCGGCAAGTTAATCGTAAGTTAACCTTTAGGCTGCCACCATACGCGGTGACCGCGAGGGAAAGTTCAGTTCTGCCCGTCTCCACAACCCGCTAGTCGACTTCAGTTAATCACCGAATAGCAACATGAGTTTCAAGCAGATGTAATTTAAATAAAACCAAGTACATAAGAAAAGTTAATGCGTATATAAATCATAGATCATAACTAAATTATAGTGTCTATGGATCATACGTAACTGTGCACCTTTCCAAAATCAACAAGTGTCTATGAACACATAACAAAATTATATATTGCTTATACACTCCTAGAAAGGTTTTAGTGTCTATAAATCATAGGTAACTGTGCAGTGAAAATGACAGGTCCGTCTAGGACAGCCTTGGCGACTTGCATGGCTCACGCCCGGTCTGTCCGTCCAAACTGTGACCAGGGGTCCTGAACTACTCCCGTAAAATCAAGATGGGAGGGGGGGATCCCAGTAGCTCCTACACATCCCTCCAGGCGAAGAGTCAGGGGACTGGATGAGGACGACGACAACTTAGCCCGCTGGGGGCAGGGGGGGGG
>CABFVX010001803.1:102769-141618 GCA_902151425.1 Timema shepardi | reverse complement strand
TAAACTTACCCCTCAGTCGAAGCTCGCTGAGAGTTGAGGCTTATATTCCAGGTGAAGTCAACCTTCCAACCTGTTTTCTCCACAGATACCTTGAAAAGAAGTGAAGTCAACCTCTCATCAAGTATCTTCCTTCGCTTCCTTCCTGACTTCTTCACCTTGCTTGCTTAAACTATGTGCATACACCTGTAGCTTTTTATTAACAGGTGTATCACTTTAAACGTCCTAGTAGCCCATTAGAGCTCTCCATTGGTGTGTTTCAAATGGTTATTTTCTCATATTGAGTCTTTTTTCAATACATATGTTTACTATTGTATATTTAATTTTATTTTCGCATCCACCCGCCCATTGCAAATGGTGTACTATTCATCATTTTCTTCCCTTGTGGGGATTTTACTGTATCTCTAAATGCCAAGGCCCTAATACCTCATTGTGTCGATGGGCCTCTAAACAATAATAATAATAATATAGCACTGGATATATTGACACTGAACCAATCACGGTACGATATAAGGAGTATTGAGGCATTCTAGAGCTAACACGAGTACACCAATTTGTAGCCAATCAACTAACCTAAAATTCTTGTTGAGGTATATTATCAGTTTTGGTAATGGTTTCGTGTATAGTCGTGGTCAAAGTCAAGAATTTTTGTATTTTTTCCAAATTTTTATTTTATCTTATTTTTTATCGCCCATAAAAATATATAAATTCGGGGAAAACAAAGTGTTATTAATTTAGAGATTTTGATCTACAAAACCAGCCAAACCCGAAGTTAGTATCTCAAATTAAAAAACATACATAGCCATTTAAATTTTTAGAGCAAAATCTCATATCTGCCATCTTTGTCGGCCATTTTGTAAGAAAGCAAGCACGAGAGTTCCTGGGACTTTCTGTATGTTATCAAGTATAACCACTGTACAAAAATTCACCTTTCTGTCTTCCATTCCCATGGTTGGTGTTTTATTGGTCTAAAATGACGGGGCTATTACAATTATTAATATGAGAAAGAAATAAGATGTAAGGTACAGGGCCCGTTATTCGTCCCTGCGCCTAATTTCATCCCCCTGGGTTTCTCGCCTGGTAAGTGCTGCTAAAATAATAACAGCCAAATGGAAAAAAGAAGTACACAAGCTGGCTTCAGCAGAACGAGGAACAACCATCCCTGCAGTCTGATCCATGTCTGCAGCAGGGAAGTTCGTTCCCCCCGTGTTAATCTTTCATCAGAAGCAGTGGCAGGTGGAACTACTAGATGGAGCACCTCCTGGTTAGATAGGTGGTGTCTCTGAAAGTAGTTGGATCAGTGGCCCCCTTTTTTCGAGGTAGCTGGATCATTTTATTGTCAAAGTGAGGCCAACTGAAGAAAACCCTATTGTTCTTGTCTTAGATGGCCACTATTCACACACTCGCAACATCCATCTGATCGAGAGAGCCCGAGAAACTGGCGTCTCAATTGTTTACCTGCCTCCACACTCTACAGCCAAGATGCAACCCATGGATGTGTCTTTCATGTTTCCTCTTAAGACATGCTACGCAAAATATGTTGCGAATTGGCTCTCAAATAATCCGAACCATATTGTCAGAAAGCTTCAGGTTGCTTCATTGTTTAGGAAAGGCTATGTGCAAGCTGCAACCATGGAAACAGCAATCAACGGATTCAGGGAGACAGGTCTCTATCATTTCAATCCAGATATTTTCCGTGAAACTGACTTTTTTGTTAGGTCAACTGGGAATCAATCCGTCCCTGTGCAGAGTGCTCGTCCAGAGCATCCTTCAACATCTAGAGCTCCGATGACACAGGACGTTACATCGTTTGGTCCTTTAACATCTAGAGCTCCGATGACACAGGACGTTACATCGTTTGGTCCTTTAACAATTGGATTGTCTTTTCCAACAGCTGAAGATCTATCAACACCAGCTTTTCCTTTAACATGTGGATGCTCTTCATTCCAGAAAATCTCTCCAAAGGACATTAGAGAAGTTACAGCAATTCTGCCTTCAACCTCAAACAGGCGTGGTGAAGCGTTTCTAGTGACGGAAACCCCACACAAGAAAAAGTTCAGGAGGCTACAGAGAAAAAAAATGCAAAGCAGAAAATATTTAAGAACAACCACCAAAGAGTTATCGAAAGAAGCTTCCATTTGCTTCCTCTTCCCACCCTTTGACTATGACATTGGATCCTAAGATAACCGAGGAAGTCTCAAAACTATCCTCTTCAGCTTTTAAAAGATCCAAGACCCCCACCGCAACTTCGTCATCAGCTCCTGGGAAATTATCATCAGTCTACAAAGCTTCCTCGCCAAATTCTCAACCCTCCACGTCAGATACTCTGAAAAAGAAGTCTGCTCTCCAACAGAAGCGAAGGAAGCCATTCCTTGATACTTCAAGTGACAGNAATTATCATCAGTCTACAAAGCTTCCTCGCCAAATTCTCAACCCTCCACGTCAGATACTCTGAAAAAGAAGTCTGCTCTCCAACAGAAGCGAAGGAAGCCATTCCTTGATACTTCAAGTGACAGTTCTTCTTATGATGAGACCGAAGTGGTTTATGTGTCAACAGACAATAAGGATAGTGATGACGGTGTCGATTGTCAATTTTGTGGGAAACCATTTTCTGGTGACAAATGTGGCGAGAAATGGATCTCATGCGGGAAGTGCTACCAATGGTGTCACGAGTTGTGCACTTCCTGTGAAATAAAGAAACATTTTATCTGCGGCAGCTGTTTGGATATGTGATTGATTATCTAATAAGATGATAATCTATTTTTCGAAAGCAGATATTATTTTGTAATAGAAGGCAATGCTTTTGATTTTTTTACTCGTACCTTTGTATTTTTATATATATTTTTCAGTAAATTATTAATTTAGCATTTCTTCATATTCTTTGTCTCAGACTTGTTTATACATGCTATCTGTGCATAATTTAAAATGAAACAGAGGGGACGGAATCAGCGCCACTTTTTGGAATAATTGGAAAGTTAATTTTTGTGAATTTACACTTTACCCTTTTTTTTGGTTCAGTTGTTTCATGTTTCACCAAGTGAACCATAGAATAAAATGTTTAAGTTTCCTAACTGCATTAGTTTCAGATCTTATACTCTAAATATCAAATAATAGTTATCAGAAAACAAGTGGGGGACGATAGATGGGCCCCCTACCTTAATATAGTGAGGAAATGTCAACCCTGGAGTTGTAATAGAATAATTTATATATAAACTAGCCAAATTAATTTGAACTAAGTTAATTAATAGGTTCGTCCTTCACCTCTGACAAGACATCTTGTGAATGTGAGGAATGCCAGGTCTCCACCGTGGTTCGGATCCCACGTTAAACTGTAGGTCCTTCATTTCATCTCATCTCACATTCACCCTACCATTGGTCATTAGCGTAAGTGCGTATAAACAGAACGGGTAGTAAGACGCGGTGCTAATAATAATAATAATAATTAATAGGTTATATTAGGGAATAAATTCAAATATTAGAAACCTAGTTAATATAGTCAGGGTTTAAAAAAACTCAAATTAATGGTACTTTACTGATGAGTGCTTTTTTTAATTCCAATTGTTTCCCCAATGGCTCCTAAGATGTTGTTTAAAATGTTTATTTGTGAGAGTGTTTGACATAACTATAAAAAAAAGAATTTTATGTTTTATTTTTCAACCGAAAAATTTTGGATATTAAAAAAAATGGCTCCAGCGATTTTGTTTAAAATGATCTTTTTAACTTTTATGTTATAAATAATTATTAATTATTTAAATAAAAGCGTAATTTTACAGTAGTTAACTGATGCCTAATTTTTGTAAAAATATGATATTGTTTTGAAAATAGATTGATTTATTTTATCAAAATTGTCATAGATAAGACAAATTATTAAAAATTTGAAAGTTTTTGAAACTGGTCATGGAGATTGAGCTCAAAAAGGGAGTTTTGGGAATAGTTTTTCTTGATAAATAGTAATAGTACGCTCATAGTTTTAGGAGATTATACAAATAACTTAATTTTTAAAATCTAAAATTTGTTTAAAAAGATTTGAACAGATTTGTTTAAAATGCATATATAAAGAGTGTTTATTGTGATTAATAAGACGATGTATTTGTTTTTATGAGGAAAACTTATATCTTGGAAGATATTTTTTAAGTTAGTGCGATTTTGTCGTACCGTCTATTTTTTAATGCTATGGTTTTGGTATTTTAAATTAGTGAATTATTCTGAATTACTTATGCAAATAAATGGATGTGGCTTAATAAATATGGGCATACTATGTTATTAGTATTTTTGAACATAGGTACGTGTACAAATAACGCAATAAACTCGTTTTTCGCCGAGTAAATAAATAACTAATTCATCCTAAGAAAACATTACGCGTGCCCCGATCCCCCCCTCTCTCCCCTTCCAGTGGATCGTACCTTGTGGTAGCGCGGTCATATTATGGCCATCTGTCAGGGGGTCGGGGTGGGGGAGAGGAGGCCCGAAACAACACATGGGCCGATGAAGGTGAAGTTATTGTGTACGGCCAACATCAAGTCAGCCCCCCTCGCCCCCCCTACTCTCACCCAACCATCGTGGGCATGAGTTGATTTTGATCGTGTTTTTCAAGAAGACTTCCACACTTAATTGCCGACTCTTTCCCCGCCGTCCTCATCATCATCGAATGTTCTCGTCGAGAAGACTCTTTTGTTGTGACCTTACAATCGCTAGAACACGTGTAGCACACAATACCATTTGCGGTTTCTGGTTTTACGTACACACGTAAGGCCACACTATTCTATCTTTATAAAGAACCATGCATGTTAAAAACATACCAGTGGACACGCGGGGTGAACGTCAAGCTGTCTGGTTTGCCGGTGATGGAAAGGTCGGAGGTTCGAATCTCACACAGATGTACTGAGGGTGTTTTTTCCCCTAATGGTTTCTTGCTCGCCCTTCACGCAAATTTAATTTCTTAAAAATGCATTCCTACCTTAATTGTGTAATTGAATGTGCATAGGACGGTTGGTAAGACGCGTTGTAAAACATCTAAAACAAGCTAAAGCTGTATGTTACCCGCTTCGGTGACCACATGGTATAAGGTGCTACTCTCGTAAACAACTAGACTGCTGAAGATGGCCATATCGAGGTTCGATTCCGGTCGGGTGCAATGGGGATGGTTTTTCTTAAATGGTTTTCCACTCTCTTTCTCCACAAAATGTGGGAACACTTCCTCTAAATTCAACAGTCCTAATTCCTAACACATTGATGTAATTATAACATAGGCGTATAACCCGAACGGGTAGTAAGACGCGGTGGTAAAAAAAATATTCATAAAATGATTTAATACAGTTATTTACAATAAAACAGAACTAAAAGTAAAAATATGAAAGTAGTTTATTTAAGTTGGTTAGATTATCAGATTTTAATGTTGACAATTTCCAACATTTTACATAATAGTACATATTCATACATATTATATAAATAAATGTCTGAAAAATACACACAAAAATACTAAGAACTATAATAATAGTCAAAAGCTAAGGAATTATAGACCTTCATACTTTGACAAACTACAAGACATCTTCAACGAAAGAAGGAATTATTGTTACGAATAAAAGAAAAAATTTACTACAAAGACCTAGAATCTAATATCAGATAAGACAAAGCAATAAAAATACCTAACCCCTGACTTAACACATCCAAACAAGGGAAAGCATATTTCACAACGCAACAATAATATTTATAACCCCCAGAATTGAATTGTTTAATCACTGATAAACTTTATTACAGCAATGTACTTAGCCACTTTACGTCAGTATTAATTTTTCACTTAAAGAGACTAAGTAAGTGTTTGCTTCAAATAGCCAAATATTATTATTAGCACCGCGTCTTACTACCCGTTCGGGTTGTACGCACTTACGCTAATGTGTAATGTTAGGGTGATTGTGAGATGAAATGGAGGACCTACAGTTTAACGTGGAATCCGAACCACGGTGGAGGCCTGGCATTCCCCACATTCACAAGATGTCTTGTCAGAGGTGAAGTAAGGGTTTGGTAATCAGATAAATCTGTGCCGGGATCGAGGATTGAACCCCGGCCGCCAGCGCAGAAGTCTGACACCTTACCGCTAGACCGCCAGGTCTCCGACTAATAGCCAAATAATTTACAAGATTCAAACAAAGTCAGTGATCGGCCTGGAACTTTGTCACAGTCAGAGAAACCAGGAAAAACTAATGAAAACTCCTCATGAGCAAAAAGCGTTTAACATTTTCTCGAAATTGTTGTGATAGAAGTTGTTGCAGAAGACTGGTTCAGCTTCATATGGGAATAAGGTCGGTGGAGGGTACGGCGCAGTGCATGGAAAGGGGAGCGGGGGTAGGTAATTATATCACGAAACATATGTTGATGTTAAAAAAAACATTTTACATGTGATTTTTGCACAGAAATATAAGCCTATTAATTAATTTTTCTCCCTTTTCTTAATCTACAGATTAGGGAGTTGGGTAGCTGTAGAAAGGACAACTTGAGGGAAACCAGACAAACATACCACCTATTTGAGGTGTTTAAATGTTTTAAAAATTAAGAATCATGCCAAGTTTGGCAGCAATATTAAATATCTTAGTTTTCCGAAGGATGAACTTAATAAAATAAAGTGGATGGTAGCATGTAAGACGGAGCATAGATTTAATCTGAAATCTTTTAAGTAATTTCCTTTGACTTTACTACCAAATATAATATTGCAACGTTTGATGCTTTATAGATAAATTGTACAAATATTCATTAAAATATTATGTATAATTCAATAGTAATGATAAGCTGCAATACTGGGTTTTAAAGACTTATAATCGTCGTTAATCCAATCAAAATCCAAAATCATGTAGACACTATTTTTAAATAAATGTCTTTTTGTCGCCATATAATTTTACCCTTTTGAGTTGTACGTATATTTAACCACGAAAATATGCTAGGGGTGAATATGGTTGAATTTAGATGAAGTGTACCAGTATTTGCGTGGAGGGAGAGTGGAAAACCGGGATTCGACAAATGAAGCGGGTATATATATATATATATATATATTAATCAATTTTTTTAGTAATTTTGTATAAGGTACTACTATTTTATTAGCATTATAGACCTGTATTTATAACAAATTATAATGTGAGCCTCGTCTTTTTACCTGTTCGGGCAGTCCTCATATTTATACTAGTAAGGTAGGAACTTGCGTGGAGAGAGGATGTTAAACCATTTAGGTACTACAACGTAGGTAGGCCCGGTTGGTATATGAACCCCAATCTCCCCATCACGACAAACCAAACTAGATAAGACTGTTTACTCTTTACACGTTCCCGACGATGCGGGTGGATAAATATTTTTGTAAAAGTGGACAAACATATTGGATTAAACTGCAAATTGAATATTTAAGTTTAGCAATACTGTAGCATGTATTTTATTAATAGGAATTTTCACTAATTTGTCATTTTAATTAGAGTGTATTATATTTTCATTGTTTTTCTGTCACTGTTACAATTTGTCATTAGTTGTCAGTATTTTAAAATTGTAGACATGCAATATAATAATTCGTATTTCCAACAATGCTATGTATTAAAACCTTTACAATTACGCTTATAATGGACAAGCTTTCCATGGTTTCCCTTCATGTAAGATTTCAACAATACTAAGTTATTGCTCTAGATCAGGGGTTCCCAACTGGTGGACTACGTATTTTCTTGCTAAAATAATCTACTGTAGTAAAATTTGGTGTTTTATACGAGAAACTGAACGTTTTGACTAGCGTGTGAATAAATCCATGAAAGGTCAAAATAATTTATTCCTTATATTTGCTGTATTACATTGACTTTGCAAAGAGTTTTTGTCAAAAAATTGTTTGATATGTAATTAAACATGTTAAAATTATTAAATTATCTGTTAGGCCTATTGGTAGACAACTGACATTGTCAAAACTTATAGAAAAAGTATTCTGAAAATTGAAAAATGACACGGGAATCGAACCCGGGACCTTCGGCTTAGTACGTCAATGCTCTTACCACTGAGCTATCAGGCGTCCCGTGCCCAGGGTCATTCTTCACTCATAGTTTAAGGCAGAGTCTAAGATGGACGTGCGGAAGTCATCAGCTTATAAACATGTGATTATCTAAGATCACAGCCATCAGACAACGCAGCCATCAGCGACTCGGTAGTTGGCAATTTTGCGGCCAATTGACAATTATATATATAATTGTACAGGATTGCATATATTAATGAAACAAATAGCCGAAACTATTGTTAATGCATTTTAGTGGGGATATTCCCTCATAGATATCATATTCTGAAAATTGAAAAATGACACCTGGACACGGGAATCGAACCCGGGACCTTTGGCTTAGTACGCCAATGCTCTAACCACTGAGCTATCCAAGATTCGTCCCATCTCCAGGGTCATTCTTCATTCATATTTTAACGCAGATACTATGATGGAAGTGCGGAAATCATCCTGGATAGCTCAGTGGTTAGAGCATTGGCGTACTAAGCCAAAGGTCTCTAGTTCGATTCCCGTGTCCAGGTGTCATTTTTCAATTTTCAGAATATGATATCTTGATGGAGAATTCCTCAATAAAAAGCATAATTAATAGCTTCGGCTATCTGATGCTTTTTAAAAAGTTAGTTATCTCCGCAGTGGCCATTACAAGTAACCTTAATCAAAGCTATAATATTATAGAAATTTAAAAATTTACGGAAAAATATACCTTATAATATTTTAAAGATCTTTAATTTGATATTTAATAAGTTAAAGTATGATGAAACTTAGTCGAGATATACATTTTGAAACGCAAGCCAACACCGCTCATCGGTGCCTGATTGAAAACAGTCTTGAACTTGGCAGGTTAATAAGAAGGGTAAGTCGGTGTATTTTGGGCCAAGCACGAAAGATGGCGCCACCTCTCGGATGGGAAAGTGATCAATGGTTGTCAAGGATCTGCTACCACCATTTGTGTTCACTCGAGTGGGAACAGCTGTGCTGGGAGTGTGTTGGGAGCACGGCGTGATTTTTCTTATTATTTGTGTTCAGTTGCAGGAAAGTGTATTGATTACTTCTACAGCTAGAATTGAAACGAAATTTTATTTGCTTTTTAACAAAACCTTAAGATAAGATATTTCATAAAGTATTTGCAGATACTTTAACGCCATTTTAAACTTAACAGTTTTATACCATAACGTGTAATTTGGACCAGTGGTATTTCTGTATCTTTTAGAATACTGTGACAACATTTGTTCTTTTTTTTTCAGCCTGACTAGAAAAAGCGTGATGAGAATTGCGTTTGAAATAGCAGAATCAAATAACGCGCTTCAACAAGGACAAGAAATCGGCTGGCAAGGAGTGGTTTGAAAGTTTTACGAAGCGTCACCCTGAGCTGAGCTTAAGACAACCAGAGCTAACTTCTCAGGCTAGAGCTTTTGGTTTCAACAAGGCCATAGGCTATAAGTCCTTTGACGTACTAGAGAATATTCAATATTGATGAAAATTATCGTAAAGTTGTGCAACGTCCTGCAAAATTCGTGGTCCAGAAGGGCAAACACCAGGTAGGAGTTATTACTAGTTGTGAACGAGGACAGAATGTGACAGGGGCTTACGTTGTCAGCGCAACGGGTTTCTTCGCCCCGCCAATGTTGATCTCCCCAGGAAGAGGATGAAGGAATCTCTTTCATTTGGAGCTCCATCGGGCACAATCTTCTGCTGTCAGGATAAGAAGTAGATGAATACAGAAATATTCTATCATTGGATTGAACACTCGGGGCAGTAGTGAAATCTTCAGCTGAAGCAAAGGTCTTGTTGATACTGAATGGGCACAGTACCCACACCCAAAGTCTAACCGCCATCGAAGTTGCCCAAAAGCCTAGAATCTTCATGTTGTCACTGCCATCCTATTGTACCTATCGGATGCAGCCTTTAGATGTGTCCTTCAAGCTACTAAATGCATACATGGGATCAGCAATTGGGACAAAACTAAGGGAAAATCCTGGGAAACGACTGACAGCTGAGCTGGTAGAGTTCCTAATCGGTATTGCATTCTCAAGACCAGCAACTATGGACACTGCTAGTTGATTGTGACCGGCAGGAGCGGATTTACACTATAGGCCCATTAGGCACGGGCCTAGGGGCGGCGGCGGCATATTTTGGATAGCATTATTTTTTTAAATCATAATTACATATACAAATTAGTAACTAACACTATCGAAATAGTTCAAGAGTCAGAACGATAATATTTATTTTTAAATAACTGTACTTGGGAATCTCTTTGTTACTGACTTCAGTCTCCCCTTCTTCATAATGTTAACTTAAGTTACTGTAGGGATTATCTTTCGTAGAAATATTTTCTCGTATACTAACTTCTGACCCCCCTCTTCCCCCCAATATATATATATATCCACCGAAAATTCTTAAATACCTTGTATATTGACAAAAAGATTTTGGGGAGGGAGGGGTGCATATTATAATTTTGCCTTGGGGCGCAACATTTTTAAATCCGCCACTGGTAGCCGGTGGACCGACATGTTTTTACTGATGCTGACTTTGCTCCATCGTCTGTAACGTATCAGCCTGAAACTCGTCAGGATGACACAGCATCTGCTACAACTATAGTATCAACCCCAGACCCTTCGAATGCGACCTAATATCAGAGTCTAAATTATGTTCCAGCTCAAATAATTATTCCCTTACCTTCATCCAGTGCAGATAGTTCGAGGAGAAAAGTCTGAAAGCGTGGTACTGAATCTGGAATAGTCTTGTCTGGAACTCCTCCCAAGAAAACACTAGAAACGTCAAATTCTGTTGCAACAACAACAAAAGGCTGTTCGGGAAAACAAAAGCAATTGCTGAGATTTCAGGAGCAACGGATGATAGCGAAACTCACTATCTTGCATGTGTTGCATGCTATGAAGAGATTATATTCATTGTGAAAAGTGCAAAGAATGGTTGCATGGAAACCGCGCTGGATTAACAAATGACATTTACTATTTTTGCAACGATTGTTCACAATAATTATCTCACATGTTTTACCACTGTTTTTATGTAAACTCCTTGTGTTTTATAAATATTAAGACATTTAAATAACTGTTTTATATTCAAGTTCAAATCTTGTACTATTCACCTTAAAAAAAAGAACTATAATAGGTTTATTTTGACCGGATATATCTTAGATAAAAGTTAAGGGATCCAAATTACACGGAATTCCCCAATATATGTTAATTTTTTTCTTATTTCCACGTATGCCATGTTTTTGCAAAAGGTTTTTGGAAACTATTCAATAATCAGGTAATACAAAAATAAACATAAAACAACAAATTTACTGTGTTTTTAATATCATTATGTTTTGATCGTTACAATGTTAATTAAATGGTTAAATTACAAAACTAAAAATTGTATAAAATTTGTTTATTTTTAGTTTAAATTTTAAAACACAAAGAATTGAAATATATGTCACAGCACAGTATTAGCGTGTATCTTAATTTTAAAACGTACATTTCTCACAAATAATAAATTGCGAAAAAAGAAAATTATTACAAGTCTAACAAAGTAAGAACACCTGCTCAGTCACATTATTACTGCTCGCATGAGCCTCGGCAGAAGTAAAGAGCTGCGCACTGAACACTATTTGTTGAACATAAGCACCGTTTTGAACAAAGAGGAAGAATTTTTCAGCAACACCTCAGCAATTCTCGGGAGCTTTTAGAAACTTCTGGTTCCATTATCCATAAAGGCTTCCAAGAACCATTTCCTTAAACCAACCTAGCTCCAATCTTTTACCTCACGCTATTAGCCCAAATGCTTGCTTGACATAGAGATCTATTCGTGTGTTGAAGGAGAGCATCGCAAGTTGGAGGCAAGTTTTGCATAAGCTTGATCTTCTTCCCACTAGTAAAGAACATGTCTCAATTGGTTAACCCCTTCTTCCGCCACACAAAATGAGTCATACATTGAACATCTAAAAATGGATTTCCCTCAGCAGAAATTGTATCATGCAATGCTTGACAAAGATTATTAAAACCTACATAGCTTTCAACATACTCTTCATAATGTTTTTCTTCAATGATTGCAGCATCTTCAAATTCATTTAAAAGTCTGCGCAATTCAGTAGCAGAGAACATCCACCGTTGAAAAGCACGTGGACTTTGGTTTAAGCTAATGGCACCACCAGAGTCTTTCTCAGTTCTGTTATTTTGTTCATTAACACGATCGAACAGAATACAACAAAACTTTTTGTTTGTCTTTGCTAAAACCCAGTTATTCTTAAATTCTTCCTTGTTTTCATTTAGACTTTCATGTCCCTGAGATTCACCGAAAGCCGCCTTGTATAGTTCTGGTGGTCACACTAAAAAAAACCAAGGCAGAAGTAGCTCCAGAACAAAAAGTTAAGTTGTGGGTGAGCTCTGACAAATAAGCAAACAAGAAGTTACGATTCCAGTACAAAATCCCAGTATGCAAACCTAGGACTTTTCTGCTTCATTTCTTCCAGCCACTCTTGGAATTATCGTTTACTATTATTTGATTCTTGATCGGAGTAAAACACATCCTCTTGAAGATTACCTAGAACTAAAGCTGTGATCTGGTGTGATCTTGTTCTCGTCAGGTGTGAACAATCCATGGCTGAGTCAGCCTACCCTGAACCTTCTCTTCCTACTTCAGCTAAGGACAATGTCCATCCACTATTCTTGAGCATGAGGTATAGTGCTCTCCATAAATTCATCCCAATGTGTAGACCACCAAGCATAACCATAAATAAAATTAATTTTGCCATCTCCATTGTATTTGCTTTTCGATTGCAAAAAGAGGCTGATCGAGGGCAATAATTGGTATTTGATTGGGATTATATCGGCCAGTAATTTTCTTTATGATATATATACCTTGCTTCACCATTGAGATGGATGCTGACTTTTCAATAAACCTGGGCAGTAAGACGTTGATGCTTTTAGTAGAACGTACACTTTCTGGTTGAGATGAATGGTACTCTGCCCACAAACATTTTCTTTCACCATGTGGAGAATTTCTTTAAATCCACACTGCCCCTTTGCCTTAAAATCCTCTTCAATCCCCGACCCTATTTCTTTTTGTACAGTATTGGGAACTCGCAATTTGTCAAACTCACATGATGATACTGGTGGTACAATAGTGTAGGAATCTGGAAAACAGTAAGTTTCTACTGATGATAAATTAAACTATATCACCGCGTCTTACTACCCGTTCGGGTTATACGCTTAAGTACTAATTACGATAATGGGTTGACATTGAGAAGGTTGCATTAAGAGGAAGTGAACCCACATCTGTGTGAAGGGAGAGTGGAAAACAATTTAGGAAAAACCACTCGACAGAGATTTGAACCTCGATATCCCCATCCTTGGCAGTCTAGCTGAATATGAAACTAGTATGTTAGCTAACTGTGCCACTGAGGCGGGTTCAATTGATGATGAAACTTAAATTTTTTCTGACGGTAAACCAGGATTAAAATCAGAAGTCAATTGAAATATGCTAATACTCGTTCCATGGAAAGATCCTGTCGAAGTAGTTTGTTTATTCGTTCTGGTCTAAATGGGTCATTACACTGACAATGTAAACATCTGTCCTTAATTGAAGAGGACACAAAAGATCCTCTAATTTGTAACGCCTACACGTCACTGCTGCTACCTGATCCTCAACTTGCAACTGTTGCAACACACGTTTATAAGTTACAGAATTACCAAACGTATTTAAATGTATAAAAATCTTTTTGGAGCGAGTAAACGTGCGTACCTGTAAGCCTACATACAGGGGGAGCGGTGGTTCACGAGACAAGTTGTGCCTTTTTTTTCGTGGAGATAACTTTCTTGATAAACCACAACTTATTTTCAATATGGATGAGAAAGGATGTCGTCTTTATCTTCATAAGGCACCAAATGTTTTGGCTAAAAAGGGTGAAAAACATCTACACTTGGTTGCTCCTGAGCACGGATAAAATGCCTCTCTCGTTTCTTGCGGAAGTGCTATTGGGTAATTCATCCCTCCCATAATTCTTTTTAAGGGGAAACGCCGCAAGCTAGAATGGGGCGACCTCTTTCCTCCAGGAACCGAGATAGGCATGACTAATACCAGATCAATGAACACCGAAATCTTTATTAAGTGGTTACATCATTTTTCCAAATACAAGCCTGCAGGGAAAATTATTTTGATCCCATTTAGTTACTGATATTTGTGATGCTGCTGACGAATATGATATTAAACTGTGCTGCTTGTCAAACAATACAACTCACGAATAGCAACCTATGGATAAATCTGTTTTTAAACCATTCGATTCATATTGGGGTAAGGAGTTTTTACTTCATTGGTCTACAAATAATGCTGATGAACTCCGCGCTATCAGTAGACGTGTGTTCGATAACATATTTAGCAAAGTGTAACCAAAAGCAGCAACCCCTGCTAATGCCATATCCGGATTTCATGCCCCTGGGATGTTCCCATTAAACTCATATATTATTCCTGACTGTACTTTTCGTCATTCTGACAAATCACTTCATTCAAGTTCAAGTGGAAGTGAAGAATTTTCAGTTCACGACTGTTCCAGTGACTTATACCTTAATGACGAAGAGGAGACTCTGGAAGCTTTAACCAAACATATTTTAAATACGCCTGATTTTTTTTTTTTAAAAGAATAAAATCTTTAAATTATAAAGCTCAAGTTGTAAACAAGTCACTGTTAAACGACAGAGTTTCGAAGAATCAAAAGAAAACTCAGTAGAAGATAAGAATTTGTGAGAATGGTAGAAGATAGGAATTTGTGAGAATGGAAGTAATAACTCTAATCAACCGAAGAGAAGCAAATCTTCAAAAAGTTTCAAGAAGTAAGCTGGTATTGTCACATCTGCTTTGAAGATAAAATTAGTGACATGAGACTAGGTAACAAGTGTTTGAAATATGTTCATGAAGTGTGTGGGGGGTCAACAGTCAATGACAAACTGTTTAACTGCATCTGCCCTTCATGTGAAAAATTGATAATTTTATTATAAGTAAAATAATGTTCTCTAATTATTTTTAATGTGCACCCATTGTTTGGAATTTTTTCGTATTGTTACTTTCGCGGCTATACTGTTTGTATATTCTTAATATTAATTAAATAATCACATTGAAATAAAAATGTGATCATATTTTGAGAAACCCAATACTTTTATCGAGTTAAAACCCCTGCAGCCCGAACAAATTATTTTGGATTTATTTCGTTATTTCGTCTTAAATATTCTTAGTTGTAGTAGGTACTACACATGTAATTCAAACAATTTCAAGGATATTGAGAAGACATGAAAATACAAGTTTTTTTACTTTTGTTTTTCTCAAAACTGGTTGTTTTAGAATTGTGGAGTTTCTCAAACAACTGATTCAATTAATAAAGTACCCTATTCTAGGGTTAGAATTAAACTTACGAGTTTGCCGCGAAATATGGCCATATAACATCTAAATATAAAATTTTAAAGAAATTCATAAAACGTTTCGGCTTTAGTTCCAGGTATAGATGTAAATAATGGTAAGACACACTTTTTTGAGTCCGTTGAAAACGTTAAAATCCATCATAATCTCAAGGAAGAAAATCAGCCTGGTTACAATACTTAATGTATATGATAATTTAAAATATACTAGTGGAATAAGCAAATTTTTCCGGTTGTTTCAAAATGTGTACAATATTCATAAAAAGTTACCAAAATAACGATACAAAATAAAATATACTCATAGTTGGACAGATGTGGTATATAACCTCATCACCGACTGTAGTCGAAGATTTTACTAAATAGTGGTATTAAGTTTACTGCCTGAGCCTCGCAGGACACTAATTATTTCATAAAACAGTCGACCTCATTTAAAACCCCAGCCTCAAATATTCAAAAAACACTTTCACTGCGCGAGCGTATAATAAAAGGGTAGATGTCTGGGCATGAGGGCGAGATGGGGCCACGAGAGGGCGGAGGGGGCGTGGCAATCCCCATAAGACCCCGGTACTTAATGTTGATTGGCTTGAGACACTGACCCGACCCAACATTCGGCAGTTAGTGATAATGATGACACTTCGTTCCAGACCTACCGCAACATCAACCGAAATTACTATACGCGAGGCAATGATTTATTCCAATGTAATCTATTTTAAAACTTCTTAACCTTATCAGAAAAAAAACCAAAAAAACCTGAGCTAGTTCAATTAAAAGAGGATATACACTTGAAATATTAAATGATCTGTAACAAATCTTTGAATTTATTTAAATTATTTAAAAGATCATCAAATAGAATCAATAGCATACATATTTAATAACTTAAAGTTGAAACTACCGCACTGCGGTAGGAGAAGTAACGCCTCAACTTCCACAAAACACTATGGTAAAGGAAGTAGATTTTCAATGTTCAGAAAACACTATGAAAATCTACTTCCATTACAAATGTTCAGAAAACACTGTATGGTAATAAAAATAACTTATCAGCTGTCACAAATAGTTTTCTTATTTCGCTGCTAATATCTTAGAAGCTTTATAAAAATGTGTGTAGTAATTTATGTATATATCCATAAGCGTTTAACAGGTGAAGAGGTCCTTTCTAGATTCATAAAAAATAACTGACTAATTTTTTTAGCACCGCGTCTTACTGCCTGTTCGGGTTATACTCTTATGTACTAATTACAATAATGGGTGAGGGATTAGGAAGGCTTAATTTAAAGGAAATACACCCGCATTCTCGTGGAGGGAGGAGAGTGTAAAACCATTTAGGAAAACGACCATCTAGTCCAACACGAGAGTAACGCGTTAGACTACGTGGCCACCGAAGCGGAACCTAAGTTTTCGAGTACACACTTTCGCGACGAATGGATCCGACCACTTGAATTTCTACAACTGCTACTTTTTTCTCAAGGAATTGCATGCAGTATAGCAGGTAACATCTTGGTAGGTCCACGATGAACCCTTTTGTACCTCCCCATTAATCAAGAAATCACTACCATAAGCTCACTGACAACCCTACAAGCTACAACTGTACCAGGTCGCCAGCGATTTCCGTTCGCCACTACTAATCTAGTGTGAACTAGTTTTTTTGTGTGTATAAACGTTCTATATTTAGACTCGCTTTGCTCGTTGGGGGCTCCACCCCCAAACCCTCAGTGAGTTTTCTTTGGAAGTGGATGTAAACTAATGTAATTCCAGAGCCGTTTTTTGATAGTTCTTACCGTTTAGCCACAAGAGGCCTCCAAAGAAAGGTCCGCACCGATTTTAAAGTTGCTCCGCCATTTTGAATTTTTTTCGGGTGTTAAAAATTTAAATTTTCAACGTTTTGGAATTTTCCCGTCGGTTACAGGCGCTAGCTCATCTGGAAGTGGGTAAACATTAATGTCGGTGAGTGAGTCAGCCATGTGGCTTTATAGTAGTATAATATACCATAATAGTGACTAGTTCCGGCTTTGCCAGGTTCAAGTTAGCAGTCGTGAAAAATTTCAATCTAGATTAAAGATTGAAATTTTTATTCAAATTTTAGGTTTAACTACTTCTTCGATTATGAAAGTTAAACAGCAAGCAAATAAATAAGGTATAACAAACAGTACACTCTGAGTGAACAATAATTGGGCATCTATTTAACAGCAACAACCGATATTACGCTGTTTTAAGTCATCAAGCTCGCAATAAATATAAAATAACAAATATATTTTCTCATTTACTATAGTATAGATCAGTAAAATAACTTTAAATTATGTTTAAAAAAAAATTAGATATATAATGTGAAACAATTTCCAACTAGAAAATGAGGGGGTCAGGCAAAAACATGATAAACCTCATATATTTAAATGGGATGTATTCAATTTACTAGAACTTTAATATTTATTATTATAAAGATTCGCGTAGACCCATGAGGGTCATTATCGCCTTAAAAAGAGAGGGTGTATATTATTATCCCCGTAGAAAAAAATAAAGGATATACACCTACTTTAAAAAACCGCAGGTATCTACACCTATATTAAAAAGACAATACAAACATATTAAAATATACTAAAATAGTTAAAAATCATTTCAAAATGAGATAATATCAAGTGAGCCACTCTGTAAGAGTAAACTCAAATGGCATTAAAAAGATTCGCCTGGCATATGAAACGGAGTAAACAAATGACTCCATCCGCATTGTCGCGTAACAAAATACGTAGGTCACCTTTAAAATCAAGAGCCAGGCGGATGGGGGCTAGTTTGCGACACTCCACCAAAATGTGGTACACACTAAGGGGAGCATCGCAAGATTCACACACTGGAGGTGGATCCCCTCTCAATAAAAATCCATGGGTCAATTATGTGTGTCCGACGCGGAGTCTCGTCGCGATGACCTCCTCTTTTCTAGACTTTCGTATTTAAGAGGGCCATAACGACACACTGTCCCTTATAGTCCTTGTACCAGCTACTTTTGTAGGTAAAAATGTAGGAATAGGTGAAACTTCTAGAACATGATTATTGGGTCCCGTGTAACACAAACATAGGTTATAGCCATCTGAGAGGCGTAGCTATCCAATATGGCGGCAATTCACAATAGCGACCAGAGTGCAATTTTCAAAGCTTAATATCTCAAGAGCTACGTCTTCATTTGTTTATTTTAATGAAAAGTATTTTCTTTATCTTCTTACTTTTTGTATTCATCATTTTTCACAAACCTCTTTTTGTTTCCTCAAAAAATTAGGGAAACTTTTTTTTTGCAAGTTTTTCTTCTATATTTTAACCTGTAGCTCTAAAATTGCTCGTTTCATAATGAAATATTCCTTGTTTTGGGAGCTTTACAATGGTACCATATAAAGCCCACTTTCGACTAGTCATAGTTGGACAGCCCCCCTAAAATATCTGAGATTGCGTGAAGCCCAGAACTAGAGTAGCTTAGTCTCACCTAACTTCCAATAACTTTTTTGGAAATGTTTTTGAAAAAATAGATTAAATTTAGAGCCTATTACGTATAGATTATCAAAGTTAGGAAACATGTGATATTCATCTATGAATGACTGTTATCTAATGTGGTGACCATTCAAAATAGAAGACACATGAAAAATGTCAAGGCTGAACCTAATTATAATTATATATTTTTAGTTAGGTATATTTTTGTGTGTGTGTGAAATTGACTTGTTAGATGAAGCTAATGAAAATATAAAATCTATAAATCTGTTATACATTCGTTTTGGAGTTTAACTTGGGATGGGTTAACTAAAGAGGAAAAAAAAGTTCGATACACAAATAAAAGTCACGTAACCATAAGGTTTAAACTTCGAATAGCAAAAGATACATAAAATAAGTTTTTAGGATAGTGTTTCTTTGTTGTTGTTGCTGTTACAAAACTATTTTTAGTAATAATTTCACAATTCTATAGTATGAAAGTACAAGAAAATTATCACACACAATGGGAACCTAAGGTTGCATTTGAGATTTTCACCAAAAAATAATTAGTTTGTAGTAACTTCAAAATTGTATTCAAAACCTGTGACGGTATATTGTTGATAAAACCCCCACCGAGAATATAACATTTGATCAAACGCGAGAGATGTGACAGCACGTTGTTCCGAACCATGTTGAGCTCTGTTGATAGGCAATATGTCTGTTCACAGGTTGTTGATCGAGGTGGTTCAACGTCGTGACAGCGTACTACCGCTCAAGGAATATGAACTACTGATGGTTTTATTCGCTGTAAATAAAGTGAAACGACCAGCTACGCGATAATTGGACAGACAACACAGTGACAACGATAAACTACTGTTAGAAATCATGGAATAATGATTGAGAACACTTGTCATTTAATGTGTGTGTGTGTGTGTGTGTTGTGAGAGAGAGAGAGAGAGAGAGAGAACGCGCGTGGTCCTCTATTTTTAATCGTTACTTGTGAAATTATTTTGACCAAACTTTCTACAGTGAGAATCCCTTAGTTCAAAAATTGAAATATTTGTGATACATTTGTTGAGAGAAAAGATAAAAATATTTCACTTGAGGAAATCAGTGATTATTATTTATATTACGACGCTGGAATGTACTAAGGAGTTTTGAAGTGTGAATATGACACAATAAAATATAACATTTAAAAAAAATGTGTTTTTATCATAGTTCATTTAAACTTCGTCAACCCCGTAAGGTAGCAAGCTTACATTGCATTATTCTATTGTGGTATAACCCGCCTCGGTGGCGTAGTTGGCTAACGCGCTTGTCGTGTTGAGCTCGACTGCTGAGGATGGGGAGATCGAGGTTCGAATCTCGGTCGGGTGAACTGGGGGTGGCTTTTCCTAAATGGTTTTCCACTCTCCCTCCACGCAAATGCTGGTTCACTTCATCTAATTCAACCTTCCCAATTCCTAATCCATTAGAATAATTAGTACTTAAAGCGTATAACCCGAACGGGTAGTAAGACGCGGTGCTAAATATTATTATTATTATTATTATTATTATTATTATTGTGGTATAGCTTATAATATAGGGCCATATTTGGTTTAATACATCAGGGTAAACTACTGTAAGTGTACCTCTTTCTCAAAAATAAAAAAACTACACACTTAATGTTACCTGAGTAAAAATCTACTTATTATTTATATTTAGCACCACGTCTTACTATCCGTTCGAGTTATACGCTTTAAGTACTAATTACGCTAATGGATTAGGAATTGGGAAGGTTGAATTAGAGGAAGTAAACCTGCATTTGCGTGGAGGGGTAGTGGAAAACCATTTAGGGAACACCCCCCCCCCCTCCCCAGTTCACCCGACCGATATTCGAACCTCGATCTCCCCGTCCTCAGCAGTCGAGCTCAACACGACAAGCGCGTTAGCCAACTACACCACCGAGGTGGGTAAATCTACTTATTGAACCAACATATTTAAATATGTATAAAAACTTAATTTTAAAAACTTAAAAATATATTAAAGATCTTCAAGTGAATAAACGTTTTCAAAACAATTTCGTCTTCCCCCTCCCCCTTTTTAAATCGATTTTAAACAATTTCTTCTACAAATAACAATTTGATATTTGTTATGTTGCAAATTAACATGTTAAAGTTAAGACTTTATTTTTTTCTCTTCTAATCGAAACAATATTATTAAACACTCCATATCTAGTAACAACCAAACTACATAAAAACTATAAAATCTACATTATAGTAAGTAGGCCTATTGAAGTAACCTGTGAATTTTAAAATATGAAAATAGATAGTAAAGTTATAAAAAAATTACAATAATTTAATGTGTATTCTTTAATAAATTACATTCAAACTTATCAATGTATCAACCAACACATTTTAAACATTTTTTCTAACGATTAGGTTTGGTTTTAGTGAATTTTTTTCAATTGCTGTATATGCTCTGTTAAAATATCACCAAACCTACCAATTATTTTCATTAAAAATAGTACCTAATGAATTACAGTGTCTCAGCATGACAGCTTCAAGTAATAAATAAAAATAAATGACTACCTTCAACGAAAACAATGTTAAGGCATTGATAAACAAAATCTCACAACAAAGGAAAACATTACTATTTGTATTAAATCACCAAACTATGGTCATTTACAATATCAGCTTGTCATTCTCGATAAGTACAAAACACGTTAACTTTACACCGGAAGAAAGGCTACTGTTTTTTGGGGGCATAAAATTATAGTACGGCAGAGCAAGTAACCCCCACGTCACAAATCACTATTGTTTTTTAAAGTACTTATTGCGTCTGGGTTTTAGAGCTCGAACCTTTCTGAAAATGGTGAAATTGGAACCAATCTGACTGACTTGTAGACCTTCATTTGAAGTACTCAACTACTCGAATACACCCATCATTAATGGTCTCTGATAACTGGAGTGATGTAGGCGTCTTACTACTTCGTTCATGCATGTTATATGCATAATTATGTATTAATTACGACAATGAATTACACTGAGTTTTAAATTGCTTTAGAATTAAGATCAGCGCAGCTGGAGTGTGGAATGGAGGCTCGTCACATGCTCGGCCAATCTTTGAAGGGTAGTTGTCATAGCAACCGATGCACGTTGCCAGATTTCTTGACAGTCATTGAGTATGCGTGCATAGTGGTAACGCGCTAACTCCCGCTATGTGGCAACTTTGCTCCCCAGCCTACCCACCACGCAGCTCATAAAGCAGTTTAAACCGTAGTAGAGGGATTAAGACGGTTGACTTTAGATGAAATGTACCCGCATTTACGTAAAGAGAGAGCGAGAAAGAAAGAGGGTGAAAACATTTAATTAAAAACGACCTCAGTTCACCAGACCTGGTTTCGAACCCCAATCTCACGTCATCGCCAGTCAAGTCTATTGCGATATTTACGCCCTAGACCATGCGGCAATATTTATATTAATATGTGCCTTAAACAAGTGGTATTCAACCTTGTTGTTTCGTGTACCCCTAGATATAATTATTTATCTTTAAATTTGTACCCCTAAAGTTTTTGATGGAAGTTATACATATTCTATAATATGTTATATCCAAAATAATATGTTTAATAAATAATATGTTTTATCCTTCTGAGAACCCCGGTATAGTGTACTAAATACTTCACTTGTACACGGAATATTTCACAGAGCGCAGCACTAATCAAACACAGACACCTTCGCTGTTAGTACAGTTCATTTATTCATCAACAATTATTTTACTTAACTAAGAATAAAGCCACATTAGAAACAAAAAGGTTAGTCAACATGGATCCTTCCATTCCATCGATAAGTAGGACACCGTTTGGAAAACGAAATAGTAAGTACATAATTTATCTACATTTTCTTTTAATTTTAGTGTTGATTGTAGGTAAAGTTCTGCACATTTCAATGCAATATTCTTAATGTTCCAATGTGTTTTTAATTGTTTTTGTGCATACGGTGTTAACTTTGTAGTATAGTATACCATACTTCAGGTCACAATTATCAAGTTCATTTCAAAACATTTTTATTATGTTTTTTAAACATTTTGTATTATTACAATCTAGTTATTTACTGCCCTACCCTTTCTAAATAAGTTATAGAAAGGTTTTGGTACTTGGTTGGAATTCATATTTCATTGAATGCAAAAATTATCAAATTTTGTAGGTTAACATAACTTCAAAGTTAACATCCGAAATACAAAATTTCAAACCCATCAAATTGGTAGTAAAACAATTTTTGTTTACAATTATGAACACCTATTGCTACTATTTCGACTTATAATTAAAATAATAGGCTTAATTCTTTTAAGTAAAAATTTCAACGTGTAAACCAAAAAGTTTTTTTTATTTTTCAGTTGCCCACAATCTAAATACGATTGTAAAAACTACCCTCATTTCTGTTACTCACCGTTGATGGAAACAAAGATATAGTTAACTGAGCATTGGTGAGCTAACTGAGCATTTGTGATTCTGGCTATGGTTCCCAAAGCTGCATGTAGTTACTCAAAATAAATTTTAGCTTATCAGTAAAAAAAAAATCTCTTAAATAAACCGCTTTAGTTAACTCCAGTCTACTTTTACCGAAAAACATTTTGCAACACGCTAAGAACTTTTTTACAAGAGAAGTAAAAAAATATGTTCATGTGTGAAAGGACAACGCTTACAAGATCCCCATGATAAAATGTGTATGAGTAAGGCATGTTTTAAATCTAGAAAGTGCAATTGATTAAGTGTGAAAAATGGATAAGAAACCTCGATATCGTGGGGGTGGTTTTGTTCTCAGCCTTCCCCGACATGCTAGTCTATAACATGTACCTCGTGACATTTAGTGTGTGTAAAGCCAGATTCACACTCATATCATACATATCCTCGTATCGTACACCCATAACGATCAGGGCTGTAGCGAGGGACGATGCACACGAATACGGTTGAAACCAAATTCCGATCGATCCTATTCTCGTTCCGTCGCGCTTATTGATGCAACCCATAATTGTCATCAATAATGTGTTGCTGATCCACGACACTGTTTTGTTAGGGACACGTCAATACAGGTCACATCTTTATTTCATATCTTCCTTTGACACAACGTCGAAATACCGACTAGAAGCGGAACGCAGTTATCTGACGCGCATACTCGCGTCGAGGATCCAAGGGCTCGTCCAAACTCACGTGTTCAAGATACGGGTCGGGGATATGGTTCAAGAACCTGATGCAAGTTCGGACCCGGCTTAAGAGGCTTTCCATGAAAATTAGGAAAGTGATTGTATTTGCGATGGACCCGGCAATCCTAGGCCACTTCACCGGACCGGGACTCACAATCAACTACACCAAATCCCACCTGGAGCCTTCACACCGGATTCCTTACTTGGGATTTCCTTTTGGAGCTGACAATCACCACAGGAGCACGGGACAGAGGACTTTACCATATTCGGTTCCTGCCTGAAGCAACCAGCAGGTCGAGCACGGATCTTTTCATTTTGCGCGTCATACGCCATGACGGCCATCTTCTGACGCGACGTCATAACTGCGAGCGTGGAACAGTATGTCATAACCGCTATGGCGCGTATGACGACATGTAAGCTTTGATGGGCGCTAGTATGTGAATAGAGTGAGTTGACAACCCTGATATAGTAGCCCCGTGGCTTCTTTGGTGCTGACTGACAGCTGACGGCTTTGAAAAGTTACCAGACCAAATTAGGTATCCCTACGCCGAACCATATTATCTGCAAAAGGATGTGTTTAGCAGCTGTCACTTCTGACAGTCATAAATTTAGGTATATACCTAAATGTTGACTGTCAGTTGTCAGCTGTGAGCTGTCAGTCAGCACCAAAGAAGCCACGGGGCTACTGTAGCTGGTTTAGCTATGTATACTATAAGGTTGGTCGCACCATGAACTAGTTTAACTCCAATCAAAATACGTATTATCTTGCCGCGAGTTTCAAAACATCGCCATGTGAGTTGCAGTGAACGTGATGAACGTAAATAATCTATATTCTTAATAGTTTCATTTTAAATCTTAAATGTATATAGTTAAATATGGTTATATTAACGCTAAAATGTACTTATATTGGTTAAGGTAATGACCCTAAATTATCAAAAATAATGTAATAAATTTGATAGATTTTAATATATATATATATATATAACATATTTAGTTTTCATATCATACAAAGCTCGTAGTTAATGATTTAATAATAGGCCGATATCAAATTCAGTATTCTATTAAAAGTATGGTTATATAGTGTATTCAATTTACTTCACTTCCTCATCCGAACATGGGCAAAGATAAATATTAGGAGACCTAATCATCACTTTCTTAATGCATTCACAATAATTTGTATCCATTAATGTGGCTTATCAATTATCTATCAAATTAACCACAATTATAAGTGTGAGAGTGAATGGGAGTAGCTTGTTAACTAGGCCTACATGGTTTCCCTTTCATCACTGGGAAGGTAACAGGTCCACAATAATCTGTCATTGGCTCGGACAGAACTGTCATCAGTGAGAGGAGATAACATAATTCATGTGTTATTGTAAATAACTAAAGTTTCTTAACGAGTGTGGCCTTTATCCACAGTTTATGGAAAGGGACAAAATCCATAAGAAGAAACTGTATCGTTATTGCCCTAGTTATTTTTCCAATTCTACTTCCAAGCAAGTTTTAACTTTTTCTTTGAATATTACCCATGTAAATTCACAAGCAAACTAGTTGTAGGTTATGCAGTTGAAGCTCAATCAGAAATCAGGCTTAGGCCCTGAAATGGCCGTTTTGTGTTTGGATCGCAGCTTCAGAATAGTGGAAAATAGTTTTTAACAATACAAGAGATGTTCATTCTCTTCAATTCAACTAAAATTAGTGAAAACATAGTGGTTTAAAGAAACTACCCTCAACTATATAACTGTGCCTATCTTGTCAGTCGGTATTTTTGTCTAAATATTCCTGATTTGCTAAAGTGGTCGTGACAATCTTTTTTATGATAGCACATGCTTTTCATGTTAGTTTGGATACATAAAACAAGACCTATGCTGATAATGCCATATTTGTTAATGTTCCCTGGATTTTTCAATATAATTTTTTCTAGTGTTATTTTCTATTTTTATCATTATTATTGTTGGAGATAAAAATATACACAGTTCAGAGCAATATATGAAATAGTTCACAATGAATTGTAACATCAACATCAAACTCACATAAACATTTTTTTAATAATGAATAATAAAAATATAATAGTTACAAGATTTTTTTTTTATAGTTTGTCAAATTTTATTTCAGCCTTGCTTAACATTATTAACTAATTATGACATTGAATATAGAAAGTGAAAGAATGGTACAATTTTTTTAAATTCCAAATTATTTATGTGACCTCGCCTACACATTTAAACCAATTTCTCTTTTAATCAAAGCAGTACTTTTAAGTAGAAGTAGGACTGTTTTTATAAATGCATACTGTGACTGGTTTTATTACATAGACAAAATGTGAAGGTAGCCGACTTATACCCTAAATCAGGGATGACAAAACTTGTCTAGACAGTATACCACTAAAGGACTATTTGAATTTTGAATTAGTCTAATGTGCTGCCTATTATTTACATTTTAATGGGCATTTAAAAATTAAACTTGATGAATAGTAGGTATTGTAATGAATAACTCAAATAAAATTGTAAATATTTTAATAATGCTTAGATTTAAATAAGGAAAATGTATCGTATTAAATTTTCAAACGAATGTCTTAGACAAAATTAATTCCAATAACTTATAGTGAAAACATTTAAAGTAGCATCTTTGGTGAAAAAAATAAATTGATATGTATCATATATTAAAACCAAAAACTTAGATAATCCATCCCACATTAGTTTGAAACATGTTACATTTTACTAGCCAAGATATTTATGTTTGGTTCATAACTTGTCTTCAACCGCACACAATTTATGCACTTATGTAAGGGCCAACATTATTTCTAACCGTTAACTTCACAAAGTTCATTGGGACATGTCTGTTAAAATATTATTAAAAATAAGAAATTACACCACGTTGGGAAAAGTTTTATTTAACTTATTTTATTCTAAGGCACGTAAATGTTCAAACGCAGTGCCAAAAGTCTATGAGCCTAACCTATTAAACATTGTTTCATACTTACATCCAACTTAATTCGGACTAGGATATTATATTTCCACAAAATTCTGCATTAAGTTTTGTTTAAAAACTTGTTCACAGAATTGTGGGCTAAGGCTAACCACAACTTGCATTAAGTGTCTTACAAAAATTCTATTGAATTATATGACATATTAGCTTAGAAAGTGTACACAAATAAATAACAGGAAAATTAACTTGTAAACCTTGCTGTGCGTAAATGTGTAATAAACCTCAATACAAATATACCGGTAAGTCTGTAGTGAAAATTTACATAAATAACAATCAGTCAAGTTTTTGTCGAAACTTTGTAGTTGTTGAAAATGAGCGATATTGTTTCATTTGTTTATACTTTAAATATATGAATTTAAAACTGTTTGGACTGTGAAAGAATGAGAATAAAATGCTGATTATTTTTAATTTGTGTGATATTAAATAGTTTTAAATTAATTGGTACTCCATAATGTTCCACAAAATGTTGTTCAAAACCGCACAAACAACTGTTGATAGGAAAATTTGAGGAATTTTTCCAAATAAATAAATCCATTCACTTTTCATGGCTCCAAGGAGGCACTCCACACAATTTCTTGTTTGACTGTGTTTTAAGTTGAATATCGACCTTCAGCGGTGTTTTCAGGAGCATTGGAGATTGGTTTCATTAGGTTGTGCCTCAGTACACTCACAGTTGCCTGAAAAAATTAAATATACACAAATATAACATGGCAATAAACTATTTCACCTTAATCAAAGGAAAACAAAAATATAATGAACCCTTTAAATTTAAAAAATAAAAAAATGCTTTTAAAATCTCATCTTTTAATAAACATTTGCTATAAGATGAATATAAAATTTTAATATTGTTTAAAAGTTTCAGTCAGGTTCTATTTTGACATCAATTACTGTTAACTGGGTCAGTTTTTTATCCAAGCCATATATTTTACATTACCGACTTGATAGACCTGTCGTAGCCTAAGGAAGAGTTCAACCCGGAGGGCTTCAAGGTTGGGACAGACAAAACCTATATACTGTAACGGCTGCCGTCGGGCAATGGATTGGTCTTTCTCAATCCCACGATCCACCGAATTCACACGTGCGTTATGGGTCTGTTGCGCTGTTCGGACCTGAAGTTGTTCTAGGTCCCCTCAGAACTCGACCTCGTGAACGGAATTAAGCTGTGAACCTGATGAGACGAGGAGCCGAAGACACCAATATCATCGACCCTAATGAGGCCCCCACACGATCAGTCACACTATCACTAGTAATAAAGCAATAATTATTAATACTGACAGTCTGACTGATCGCGTGGGGGCCTTATTATGTTATTTCCACTTAATTGTGTAATCATTGTAAATAACTTGTAATTGAATAAATAAAGGAATGGCCATCAGCTCGTTCGGGCTAAACGCATAGCATTATATATATATATATATAGTTTGTGGCCCAAATAAAACCACCTTAAGCTTTTATAAATCTTTTTAAAATATCATGTTTATGATAGGAGTGAAATCATTTTAGGAAAAAATACTTTACAGATTTCTGTTAATGTTAATACTATCATAATTCCCAATATGTACTTACATAATTACTATATACATAGTTTTTTTTAATGAATGCAAGGTGACTTTGTTTGGAGCTAGATTTTTCAAATAAGGCCACACAAAATTATTGACATAGAAGATTTATAAGAATAATTTCTGGAAATGTTTTAATGGTACAAAATTATTAAAATAGATACAATATGAGCAGTTGCAAAACCTCTGTAGTTATTATAGTTAATAACTTGAATGTTAATCGCCCAATATCAAGTGGAAAAAAAAACCACACATTTTCAGGCACAACGGGGACAAAAGAACATCTTTGTCTGATTTTGTAAGTCCAACACATTCCTCGTGCACATATTTATTGCAACTTGCACAGAGCCGCATATAAGTAAGACGATACTGGTTGCAATTGAATCAGTACCAGCTCTCAGATGTATTGTGTTCTTTGCATTGTTGAGTTCCACTGGTGCTTGGCTGTGACAAATCTCCTGAAACAGAATCACCTCCCTTGCTGCGTGCATTATTAGACAAATTGTTGCTACAAGCTTTTGGCATAGTTGTTGATTTCTTTGTTTCAAATAAGGATTTAAGGATTTTTTGAGCCCACGAATTGATATATTGACGTCGCTGTCTTTTGTGTGTCTTCATCTTTGGTGTGGACAGGATTTTTGTTAGGGTTTGACTAGAAGTGTTGATTGTGTTGACGGTATTCTGGACGAGAGAGCCTGTTGGTGTGGATGCAGGAGTTTCGGTTAATGAACGAACATAATTTGATATTCTGAGATAGCTGACTGAGGATCAATATTCTGCAAAGCCACGTTCAATTTGGGAAATGATGGGTCATCTTTTGATTTTGAGTTAGATGAGCCAGAAGAAACTATCTGGGTTCCATTTAGTTGTGTAGTGTCTACTGAGCTGAAGATTGTATCCCGAGCACAAGCTGCGCATTCAATGTTAGTTAGAGAGGCAGGAGCAAAGGCAATTTGAGGGACAGTATCAGGATTATACGGGTAAATTCCTGTCACTTTAAACCCGGAGATTAAGTTTGCTGGGGTCATAGACCTTAGCCATACCTTGGAAAATATATTCCCGAATGTGCCGAGATTTATTTTTCTATCCGGATGAGTCATCTAGAATTTCAAAACTTCGTCGTCCCTAAATGACTCGAAAGACTTAAACACTGTTTTGTCTAGAGGCTGTAGTTCATGTGTGGCATTGATTGGCAAACAAAAAACTGTTATTTTATATATTTCTGATGGTGCTTCCTCACATCTAGATGCTAATATTGTTTCGGCAGCAAAGATGAGCAGTGCTCTATTGCCAGTGGCTTTGTACTGAGTAAAGTGATCAATCCACTATGCATGGACGTGCCTGGGTCAGGGGACGGGAGGACACGTCCCCCCCAAAAAATAAGGGAAATTTCCCTTAAATTCAATAGAGTATCTATTGATTTTTTTGAATAGTTTCTTTTTTTATTCTTGAAATTGGAGTTATTTTAAAATGAAATGACCTTATTAAATAGGCGGATCTTACTTCATTTGTATAGACACTAGCGCCACTAAAATAGTTTTTAGATTGGAGAAACTATTATTGTATTAGTAAATTATTTTAGTTTGTTTGTAAGTTCTTAACTTTTTCGGATAGTTGCAGCAATCTTGTAAATGTTAAGAATAAATAGTGCTGTGTGTGGTGTTGTTAAATGTTTTGTAAATAAATTAGTTTATATTTTACATATGCTGTATTTGCTAAAGTGTTTGTTTAGAAAAGTGAACTTGATATAAATCAACGTTATTTGAGTAATATTTTGAGCATGGATCGTTTCTTAATCAAAAGAGAACAGGATTCACCAACTGAACTACAATCTCCTAAAAAACACTGCTTTGGCGAGTCTGAAGAAAAGTCCTTTCAAGCCAACTTAAATTTTAATAAAACAGAAAATGTGTTTAATCAATCACAAGTTAATATTTGTGAAAGTAATACATATCTGGCACCAAACCAGCCAGTTACAATACCAATCAAATTTCATACTCAGAATTTAAAAGTAAAAATACTTCGGTTTTACCCAGAATGGTACAAGGAGTTCAATTGGCTGCATATAGATGCCTCTACAAACAATGCAGATTAGAGTTATTTGTTTTTATTGTGATAGATATAATAAATAATGTCCTGATAACAATCTTGCTAGAAAAATGGATCCGGCGTTTTCTAGGAATGGATTTAAAAACTGGAAAAAGGCATTGGACAAGTTTCGTTCACATGAAAAGTCAGATAGTCATTTGGAAGCAGTTTTAAGTTATAGACAGCTGAAAAACACGATTAATGCCCAGTTAAACTCTTCTTTAGTTTCTGAATGTAAAATGTCTAGGGAATGTGTTTTCAAAATTTTCACTTCAATTAAATATTTAGCCATGCAAGTTTTAGCTTTAAGAGGAAATCGACGAGAAAGTGGAAACTTATTTCATCTTCTTAAACTACATTCCGAATATGAGGAACGAGAAGTAAATACAGATGGAAAAATTCAAAATGAGATTTTGGAAATAATGGGTAGTGACATTGTGAGAAATATTTGTGCTTAAATTCAATCTTCTAAATTTAATTAGTTTTCTTTGATTTGTGACGGTACACGTGATATTACTGGGACTGAACAGCTTAGCATGTGTGCGTTGGGTTGATGAAAAGAGTCTCATGAAAGTTTGTTGAACTATACAGTGCTACTAAAACAACTGCGGAGTCGATAGCAGCCATTCTTTTTGATATAATGACCAGTGTTCAACCACCTCTTTCGAACTTGCGCGGACAAACCCACGATGGCACTCTAAATATGAGTGGGATCGACAAAGGAGTACAGTCTATAATAAAGGATGGACAGCCTTTATCCGTGTTTGCTCACTGTGGGACGCACTGCACTAACTTGGTAGCAAGGGATGCATGTGATACATCAATTACTGTGAGGAATTCAATGCAATAAGCGAATGATCCTGGAGTTATGTTTTCACAATCATTGACAGCTAAAACTAAGTTTATTAATATCCAAGAAGCTGCTTTTAATGGTCCTTTGACATATAATGCCCTTTGTCCAACCAGATGGATATACAGAGGTGCTCAAATTGAAGAAATTCTGGAAAACTATTCGATGATTTTAGAAACACTTGAAGCACTGTCTGTTGAAGCAAATCACTTACAGTCGGCAAATGGGTTATTCAAAGTGTTTGAGTCAGGAGAGACGGTTTTAGGCTTCCTTATGGCAAGGAAAATAACAAATAATTAAGAAATTCTGAATAAATCTTTTCAGGGAAGAAAAATGAGTACTTCCGGACCTATGCAGGCCATAGAAATAGTTTCTTCTAGTTTACAAAGACTCAGAGAAAATGACGAGTTTTTATTAATTTGTGGAGAAGCTAACAAAATCATTGTTACCAACAACCTGCAAACTCTTTCTTTGCCAAGACAGAAGAAACCACCAATGCATTACACAGGTCCTGTTACAGCGTTCACTTCTACTTCAGCCGAGGACTACTTTCGCCATGAGTATTTTGCCATTATAGACACAGCTTTTGGAGGTCTAAAGTCAAGATTTGATCAAGAAGGACTTAAAAGGAGAAATAAACCCAGTGCTGAAAATGTATCCTGAAATTAGCGAGAAAGATTTTGAAATTGAACAAAACATATTTTTTCGTTTAAATATACCTACTTGTGTTTAAGATGCCCTAACCGCATTTCGAGGGTTATCTCCTGAAGTGAGAGCAATGCTCAGTAATGTTGAGGTTCTGTGGCGTATACTGCTGGTTGTTCCAAGCTCGTAGTGTGAGGTGGAAAGATCATTTAGTTCGTTACGTCGCCTTAAAACGTACTTGAGGAACAATATGATAGAGAGGCCCATTAATAATGTGGCTGGGTGTTACACGCATAAAGATATATTGGACAAGATAAACATTCATAATCTTATGAACAAGTTTATTGTAGCTAATTAACGAAGAAAGAGTGTGTTTGGGGAAGCGTATGCTAATTTAAAATAAGTATTTTGTATGGCATATAAGTATTTTATTTATAAACTGTGTTGTCAGTGTGGTACATTAAATATAGTTCCTATTATTTATTTGATACAAAATTACTAATACTCTTGCAGATGGCTATGGTTATATAAAATGTTGAACAACTTAAAAAAAAAGTTATTTTAATCTAAGGTAAAGAATTTTTCTTAAATTGTTATGTTCATCTGAAACCTTTATATTGAATATGAAACTGAATTTAAGAGTATTGCTAGTGTAGGCGTTTTTTATACTAAGTATATAAACAAATATTAATAGTGAGTGTTAAATCACTTATAATATTTTGTGTCCCCGTCCCCCCCAACGTCTGAAAGCCAGGCACGTCCATGGCACTGTGAGAAGGTTTCTCATGTCATGCTTCCTTTAAGTGCCATTACAGCATTTGATCCTGGTGGTAAGTTCTCTTCCCATTATGGCTTCAGCCTTTGCCCTTTGAATAGAATCATTGGTGGCACAAACTGTCCCATAGCATTCCCACATGTAACAACAGTAACGTTTTCTGCAGGCTCAGGAGCTATGATATGAACGCGTTTTACACCTTTACGAGCAAAAACCTGCTGTTGATGGTGTAGTGTTAATCTACAATCTTTTTCGTCAACATTATATATAAAATGAGGTTTATCAGCTACATCACTTTCTAGCATAACATCTCTAAGTTTTACAAATAAATCTTTGACAATATAAGGATTTAGTTTGGAAGCTCTACCGGGATTGAGATGTTGAGTTCTACGTTTTGCTACATTTGGGTGTCGTTTCAGAAATAATTCCAGCTACCGGCTTCCAGCTTTGCACTTCAGTGAGTTAAATGGATTTTGAATGTTATTTATTTTATTTTGCAGAACGCATAAACACTTATTTTTAGAACATTATTAGTGATGGGCATATCAACATCTAGTAGCCGAAAGAGCCTTCCACGTAACTCCATCTCTTGTTCTATAGTCAAGACAGAAGATCTTCCCAATTTTCTGTCTATCTTGCCTGATATCAAATGGTTGCGTAGTGTTATTCGTGGAATCACACCGTTGACAGAACGCCCACTGTGGATGACTGCAATAGCCGCTTTCATTTGCTCACTTGTCCATTGAGCTCTCCGCAGCTTTGACTGCGCAGGAGCCATATTTATCTGTAATCAAACTATAACATAATCATGTAAGGTTTTATGAAATTTTACGAATTACTTTAATTTTTACACTTTATCTTCCTCAATGTATATTTTGTTTATACACAAATTTCATTGAAAAGAGGAAAAATGAGCTATAAGTGACAAACATTTGTAAATCATGATGGATGGTTACGGCTTGATCATGAGTTTAATCAGCAAATTTTTGTTTCTTTATATATATTAGGTCCATCAATGCTTCATTATCATATAATTTACCTTCGTACTATTTATTATTATTATCTTACCCCTAATTAATCTGTCGGTTTGAGCAACAGCGTTGCTTGCGCATGTATCACATGACCCTATTCTTCACCCTAGTTACATTCATCTATGCACATTTGGCTGTTTATGGATGTATCTATGTTATAAGAGCTCTTTAAAACATTTATGAATAGATTAAACCCTTTAAAAACTCTCTGACATTACCTAACAAATTAAAAGTTTAAATAATTGGGATGCATTTAATAAGAGCACGCGGTGCCCCCATCAAGGCCACTTATGGCCTTATTTGGGGCTACTGGATGTAAATATTTATTATTATTTTTTACAGCATAACATTATAACATTTAAGTAATTTCATTTAAATACTACTTACCATTAACTGTAACGTAGAATGTGCACACTAAATATTATATCAGCCACGCTTCATGAACATCCCTCCCAAAATGGCTGAGATGGAGTGGAGTGATATCGAGAAGTTCAAACTATAGCGAACATATGTTGTGGATCTACTGAGTGCTGCCACCTCTGGCGTATTTCATTTATTTCCCGATATATCGATAGGTGGCCTTATTTGGGCCAACCCCTCCCTCCCCCGCCCCCAACACATTTTTTCATATTATTCCGTAGTGTGCATTCTTACATAAAACACGATTTTTTTTACAAATAACCTTTTGGCGGGGGAAAAAAATACTTTAAAACAGCTTCTTTGTAAGAAAATTGAGCTAAACATACACAAATATATCTAAAAAAGAGCATACACAATTATATTGAAAATATACATATTTTACTTTAAATGTTTTTGTCTCTTAAATACTCAATCGAGAAAGTGGTCTAGGGTAGCCACATGTTGGTGTATAACTGTGCAGTGCTTATTGAAAGATGAGCTATTTGTTGTGGATGCTAGAATGGCGTGCCACATTGTAAAGAGCCATCCTATCATTTAGGAAGGAGAAACCAACCCTCTCAGGGGACTTGAATACGTGTTAAAAATAGGTGTCCTGGTTTATGTTTCGTTTAGTAGGTAATTTGAAGGGTTTTTACATTAAAATTCTAAGCACGCGATCATAATAAAATATTGACATGTATTGCGAGGCTGACGTATTAAACCGCGCGGACAACGGTATTTCTCTATGAATTGGATGCACTATTGAATATAATATTAATTTGTTTTCCGTCTATCTTGATCACCAAGTAAAAATATCTACGTCAAATCCAAGGAGAAATTATAGGAGATATTTCAACTTGACATTCAAAGAGAAATATTAAGACTATAGTAATAACAATAATAATAATATCCGGGACTATTTAAATTGGTGTATCGGGTCATGTTGTATTTGTAAAAAGATTAGCGTGGGTTTACTTACTGAACTACCAATAACCATTTAACAAATTTTAAAATAACCTAAAAAATGTGTCAATTTATATAAGGATTTACATCAATTTACAACTATATTCCCTATATTTTTCCCTTTCTTGAATATTTTTGATGATCTTGGCATTTTGGTACGTTTACAATAAAATTGTTCAATAAAATAAACTAAAGCGAACAAAATAAATACATTATTTAGGAAATATCCTTTGAAACCAAAACATAAACAATCACATATATTCACTTTTCTAATTGGATGAACATAATAAATCAACAATGCAAGGATAAATCCAGTTGTTGACAACTTTGTGGTGAATAAATGCCAACACTACAAAGATAAATAAAAATTACCACACTTAACCAAGGTGAACAAAATGTCTCTACAAAATAAAATAAACCAGATAGAATCACTTACAATGGCCAGCAAATGATCCCTTCACCACCACATAACATCACAAAACATTAAATAAAACCCCTTTCCTATCATACAATCTTCACTTATGGTATACCAAACTAAACAGTAAGGTATGGAGAATTCAATTAGCCAATACAAATATTTTTGGGAAAAAAAACAAACTAGCCGGGTCCCCTCAAGTGTACATTATGAGGCGCTGTTTTAGTGTTGAACAGGGCTGAATTGCGAATTTCCGTTTCGTTAAAATTCCTTAAATTAAAGACATGGGGGGAACGAGATCTCAGCATTACTATTATTTATTTTTACTAACTCTATTTAAAATTGGTTAATCTTACTTAAATTACAGATTAACAAACAAAATATAAATCGTTTTAAAAATTAATTACATAGTTATAGTTCAAACAAAATTAACCCCGTTGGGCAATTAAAAGTCAATAAAATCACAATTACAAGTGTCATGAAAAAAAACCTCTTATTCATACATTTTTATGTAATTTTTTTTTTAATTCTTGAATCTTACACATGCATTATCTCGTATAGATTTATATTATTTACGAGTAGTTTTGTGAACAGTAGACGTCGCTCCCTCCACTCAAAAAATACTAAGTACATCATGTTAAGAATTATGTTATATTCTTGTCGTCACTATGGTCTTAAAATCCAAGGTAAATTAGGAGATATTTCAACCTTGAAGTCCAAAGATAAGTCTTAAGTTTATATTCAAAGAGAATAGCATTTGTTAGCACAAATTAAGATGCGAGTCTCGCAATATAATTATGTCAAAATTTAAAAGGTAGGTACTTGATCGATTACTTAAAATAATAAATTCAAATCGTTTCAAATTGATTACCGAATGAAAAACCTATTGAGTGACCACAATATTTAAATGGATAACAAGATTGAAAAACTATATACATTGTACATATATCGTTTGGTCTAGATTCAAATAATATCCCTGGTAGTTTTCGTTAAAATTGGTCCATACATTTAACGATCATCGTGTTACAAACATATACATAGACAGATTTTTGAGTGTCCTCTATCTTGAAACTGATAACCAAATCGAAAAATCCTGTCCATACGTTATTCGGCCGAGGTTCGAAGTATGTTCCCGCCAAATTTACTTAAAAATGATCCCCGTATTGGACAATTATCACGTAGCATAGATCCAAACAGACAGACAAAATACCAACAGGCGGCTATTGATCAGAAGTGTGGACAATTTTGGGACTTTTTACCGGTGCTAAAAAATATATTTGTTCTTGTACTTTGTAGTATTAAATGAAATTGTGTAACTTGATTTTTAATTTCTATACCATTGATACTTAAATTTTCCTTAGAAGGTCTTAAAGGATATTAATACAAATTTATAAAAATCTACTGATACATATTCATAATAATTATTTGGTAGATAGCTAAATATGAATGTTCAATGTAGCATCGCTATTATAAGACAACACACAATTCTCAGAAGGGAGCGCTAGGATAAAAAAAATGTTGGGAAGCACTAACCTGATTGATACGCAGGATCTACTTTCAGTGGCACGCCACGGTGGTTCTACCTCTTCAAAGCAAATGAAAAGCTAGTTGAAGACCATAGCATCACGTGACCTCCTTTTTATGAACCATCTTAGACTTGTGTCTCATGTCAGAGGTGCTCTGAAATATTAGGGCCCTTCAGTATCATTATATAATGCGAGTTGTTTAGAACGCAACACAGTGAAGGGGAAATATTGAAAACACAATGGGTGGGCCCCCCATACCCTCGACCATCTAGACCAAGACTCTCACTGAAAAGTGAATTAAAGTCGCATTAGTTTTGTGTTATAGGACACACAAAAGATGTAAACTTGGTGCACGGCATAACAAAATAATCCTGATCAAGTAGCCTCATATTATAGGAATTAGACCGCAAGAAATTAATGTTGTCGTAAAATTGGAGAAGCAGTTTAAATTGAAATATATATGAGTTTTGTGGTTCTAAGGAAGTTTCTTGGTAAAGTATTTAATATATTTTCGAAAAGTTACATGTGTGCATATTCTAGTATTATTTCTAAAAAGAGCTATTAGGATATTATAACGACATCATAGCAAATCTATAATTGATTTCAGATAAGACATTTAGAGTTTCAACTAGTTTGACTTATAATTTTACTAGTAGTTTGACCCGATCTTCACAAGGGTAAGCCGCATCAAAATACATCAAATTAGGACGTTCAAAATACGGCCGCCATCATTTTTATAGTTCCTTTGTGTACAATCCTGAGCTAATTATGGCAATAACAAAACAGTCATGGCAATTAATAAATTAAATAAATCAAATCTTTGAAACAAAATATTGGTACATAAAGTGAGTGCACAAACTAAAGCAAACCATTGGAAACGCAATCTTTAACTAAGCACGACCAAAATAGAAGTTAAACGAAGTAATATACATTGTTACAGAATTATGATGGAAAGTAATAGCATCATATTTCACCAAAGAGCACAAATGAAATGATAAACTTTGTTACAGAAACATAATACATATTGGCCTGATAGATAGGCGCTAATTTATACTTCGATCTTAAGCTATGTATTTGCAATGAATCGCCTTTAACATAATATAAGCTTTAGTTTTTATATTCGTTAATTTTTAGACTTTTTTTAATTACATATTTATTTTACATAAATTGTCTCACCGGCAAAAGCACAAAATATGTTAAATAGAATTAAAATATTGTATTAAATTATGCTCGCGGGAAATTTTATATAATGACTTAAATTTCGAGAGTACGGTAAGAATATTGAGACAAATCGATCGATTTTATTTTTCTTGTTTCAAATTATTTACCAAATAAATTATAAAATTATACTATAATTATTTCTGACGTATTATTTTCCCCTACTGTGTTACTATTTTGCCTCTCAAGGTCAACTGTGCCGAAGCTCGGGTATTGACGGGAAAAGAGATAACCGGAAGTCGGTCGTAAGAGAATGACTGATGATGCGAAGATCCTTATTTGGTCGTCTACAATGTCAAAGGTTGCAGCAAAACATCCTCTACTCAAGAGCCCGTCTCACCCTCATCCAGCCCCCCACC